>JAODAL010066545.1:0-17710 GCA_025379985.1 Phyllomedusa bahiana | reverse complement strand
GGGGCAACGATGGGGGGGGGGGAGGGGCGGGGGGCCCAGACGCTCCAGCTTTATGGAACCCCAAAATTTCTGATGGCGGCCCTGATGCCGTGTGAACTTCCCCTTAAGGATTAGGTGTCAGAGTCAGGTGTCAGAGACAGGGGTCATGATGAAAGTCAGAGTAATACTTTTGGTTGAAAATTATACTAATGTGATGTTTCACTGTGATATCTGAGGATGTCCTAATACAGACACTGAAGTTTAGATAGGTCATACCTGTCAAAGTAACATTGACATGAATGTCTGAGCGCAAAGTACCCCAGTGGAATATTGCCCAGAGGGTCACACTGCTTCTGCCACCCTGCCGTCTTCCCAAAGTTCATCTTGGTGCAGTATTTTCCCAAGAAATATCAATAGTGTGCCCCATGTCTTTGTCGGGGCGATCACTCTGTTATTTGTTGGCTTGGGCAATACCACATCAAATCAGGCATACAATGACCCAAAACCCCGAGGCAATTTTTTGTGTATTGTTTCAACTGATTTCTCGTTTGTGGTGGACTATTTGATGTGAAGAGATTATCTTTTTATTGATTTAACAACAGTTATGTTTTAGGACCATTTTTCCCTTGTGTAGGTATATAGTTGCGATTGGTCAGGTGTTCTAACATTAAAAACAGTTACGGATAAATCGTTGTATAAATTTTTTCCCAAAAAAAAAGAACAAGTCCCCGGTTAAAACTTGATGCAAAAGAACACTTTGGTGGGTACCAATCACTGCACACAAGGAGCACCCCATGTGATCTGCCAATTTGGAAATTTTCTGACACAAGTAATTGAGAAGCTTATGCTTGCACAGTCTTCTACTCAATACATCATCTGAAATGTGCCATTGTCATTACAAGATAATCAATGTTATTCACCTTAATGTTGTAGTTGATCAGTAGGTATACATATGTGAAGTATATACTGTAGATATCTATGCACTCATCCTTCATTGGTTCTGGGACGACCATTGTATGTTGAAACCAGTAATCTATGTAAAACAGGCAATTTGTTCCAAGGCCCCAAGATGTCACTTAATAGATAAAGCATAAAACATCAGTAAGAACTGCTGGAACTAATGTTCTGTGTTGAACGAGAAGCATTACTACACTGCCAATCACTGCTTCACTTCACAAATATAGATGTTTTACAAGTAAAATGTTCATGAAAATTGGCTGTATATGTGTCTAGCACATTGTATCTTGAAACCACACTAAATATACAATATCCCAGGAAAGAGCATTGTATGTTGAAAATATTGTATCCTTAGGCCATAGCAACTTGAGGGGCCGAGTATATAGTGTGTGTGTGTGAATATATATATATATGTGGGTTGAGGTGTATCCATACAACCATGTGTTGCATCAGTGTGGACTCACTGTAAATAACTCTAAGCCTAATCAGTCACTGGGAAAAAAGTCAGGAGAATGATTGGAGTGGGAGTGAACCTTGGGGAGTTACTATGTAAAGACGGTAAACAGTAAAGTGTGAGGTGGGTCGTGGAGATGAAAGCCTCTGAGGTTATGAACTTTAGATTTTCAGAGAGCTGCCGATGAAGGTTAACATAAGGGATGTTGCAAGGGAGTCAAGTAGGATAAAAAAGTGTTCTCACCATGTTTTTTCACTGTTCTTTACAGTCAGCTTTAGGTTCCCACTTCCTGGTAAGACTGTGGTTGGTTATACAGCAGTGACTGACATTTCAGCCTGGATATTCCTAGCTGAGCCTGTTAGATTAATACTAATGATGGAAGTTTCTAAACAGCAGTGCACAAGGCTACAGAGCTCTAAAGGGTTAAAATTTGTCCGTAAATAACATAAACCAGCTCTGTCAGGCTGGTTACAAACAGCAGGGAGTCAAGTCACCATCCCGGCCACTGCTGCTGCTGTGAGGTGTGTAAAAGCTTTAGTTATCTTTACCTGGGAAAGTAGTGTTATACTATTTAGTGGTAATAGGAATGTTAAGTAGAATGACATAGATTTATGTTAAGATGTGTTCACAGTTTAGTCTACCCGGTAACAGTAGTGTCATACTCCTCAGCCAATAGGGATCTGAACCTCTGTGGAGCAGAAGGGGGGGTTAGCTGCAATTTGCGGGGGATTCAAAGTGATCTAGGGAGAAATGTAGTTTGAGAGTCAGTCTGTTGGAGTGTCTGCTAGAGTCTGCACTGAGGAGGCAGATAGGAGCAGGACACCCCATTCCGGCTGGAATGCAGGGCAGCAGATATTCCTGGAAAGGAAAGGAGAAGGCTAGGAAGCCTTAAAGGACTTTGTATATAGTTCAGTGTTTGTCAGCAAGCAAGCCGGGATGTAGCCGGGGACGAAACCTGTCTTCTGGCCGCAGCTTATAGGAGAAGGTGCCACAAGGGTCCTCAAAGGCAGCATCAGGAGTAGCCAACCTGGACGGAGTGGAAGAGGCCACTTATGCAAGTTGGGTTAAAACAGCAGTGAGGTAGGCTTGGAGGATAGCCCCCTCGGGTGCTGCTGGGCGTGTGAGTGAAGCGGCAAGAGATGCATGAATCTCTATACGAGCGACAAGAGTGTTCTGCATTCGTCGTTGTTGGAAGACAAGGAAAGTAAAGCCACAGTTCTCCCGGTCAGCAGTTGTCTTGTCTTGTTATTTATACGCCGGTACACAGCACAGGGTCCCACATCATCTCTCCCCGCAATACAAAAGAATTTGAGTGGGTTGCTTCTCCTCGCCCACTTCTTACACTGCAGCCTGTTCGAGTAGAGGAAGGTAGTTGGTACCCTCGGCAAGCTTGTGTAGAAAAGCATGAGATAAGAACTGTTCTAACTCTGAAGGGATGCAAAATGAGAACAGCTATGTATTTGGTAATAGTCTTTATTTACCTTTGCCTACGTGTTTAAAGCTAATCAATGAAATGGGAATACTCTTAAGCAAAAGGACTGGTTATCCCTTGGCCTGGTCCAAGGCCATTGAAGACTGGAATGGAGAGAGACGAAGCATGAGCTGTAAGCAAAAAAAGAAGAGGTTGTGTATACAGTAGTGATATATGAGACTGAAGTAATCCCAAAGGGGCCGTTCACACGGCTTATTTCGCCGCGGATTGGAGACGTACTGTGCGCCGGATTTGCGCTGCAGTACGGCTCCAATCCGTCGCAGTAATTACGGTAATCAACAGTTCTCATAGAGAACAGTGGATTCCGTCGCTCCTCCCCGCTCGGCGAATCCGCCATGCGGGGAGAAAGTCACCTGCACATTATCCAGGCGCAATACGGGCCGTGGATAATGCAAGTCTATGGGGCCGGCGGGCAGCGCCGCCGCCCCCGCACCCCCGCCCCCGGCCCCGCCCCGGATTGAAGCCGGAAGGCGGGCGGGCTCCGGCCCGGAATTAAGGCTTGAATAAGCTGTGTGAACACGGCTTTACAAATAAGGAGCTGTTGAAGTGTGACCACATACAAAGAACATCAGTGCAACGCTACTTTTATGTTGTGCTGTGTGTGTTGAACAGGTTAATGTGGTCCTTTTGGGAGGTGTAATCTCATTCATGATTTGGTGCACATATGCTTCTCCAGACACTTCCTGTCGGTTTCCTGTGAAAGCTTTTTGCAGTAAACCCATTATGTGTGACCTTAACTTTTACCATGTACCTTCTCTAGTCCTACCTTCACTGCCATGTCCAACAGAGCTGAAGGGCCTCCTGACCTACTGGGCCACATAGCAGTTGGTATGCTACTAGTTATGGCTCTCCATAGCAATCAGTGCAGAGAACCACTGGTCCTTTCTAAAACAACATCTGTGCAAATCCCCCACCCCCCCCTTATTTGAACCCACCTATGTGTGGTTGTCTTCTTCAGCACTTTTAGAGCCCTCCATTGTATCAGAGTATGGGCCCACCAAAAGATTCTGTCATTCTCTGGTAGACCAGTCTGAGCCTAAAAGATAGAAAGTATGTTTAACCAGGTAACTGCAGGTATTGCAATGATCCAGCAGATGGCAGCATTGGCAAATGAAAAGTGAACCTTATACTATAAAAAAAAATCTCAAACTGCAGAAAAAATCGACCATTTATCATGTGAAGTAAAAGCTTTACAAACATACCGCAACACTTACTACACTGCCTATTAAATAAGAGTAATACCTGATCACTGGGCCCTGTTTGATTTATGGTAAGCGGAACTGGTTCAATAGTCTATCATTGCTGAACCTCTGTTAATAATGAATTAAGTAGGAAAAGGTTCTTTCAAATGACAAAGATAAAAAGGTTTTATAAATGTATCACTGGGCAGCATTCTACAAAGAGAAGCTATTCCAAATTTTGTAGTGGAACAGCTACAAATGATTGTGATAATAATTGCTCATACGTGAGACATTTTAGACATCGTCATCTCTCTGAATCACACCTGGGCCCTGTTTAGGGAACAGATTGCCACCTAAGAAATGAATATGAAACCACAAGTGAGTAGATCTACCCCCTACAGGAGCGTACTTTTCTATGCTTTAATATGAAGTGGGACTTTTGAGTATTAAGCCTTGAGGGTGGATTCACACGTTTAGCTTTAGCTTCAGTTCATAAAGCCAAAACTAGGAATGGAGTTCAAACAAGGAGAATTCTCAGTTTCTCCCTGGTATTTTTCCTTAATACGACCCACTCCTGCTTTTGACCTCAAATACTGCATCTAAAAAGCTTAACATGTGACCCCACCCTAAACGGGCATGGGTTGTCTTAAATATGAGCAAAGGTTAAAAGAATTAACCTTATTTAGTCTTTAGAGATGTTTACAGAGAGACATTAGAAATTGTACAAGTACTTAAATGGCCTATATAAAACATGATAAAAAACTGTTCTATGTAAGGCCCCCTAAAAGGACTTCCGTCTGAAGACAAAAAGGTTCAGTCTTCAGAGGTAACAAGCCTTCAGTACCATCAGTGCCATTGTGCATCTGTGGAACAGCCCCATCAGGAACTGGTCACAGCAAGAACAGTAAGGCCTACAAAACTGGTTAAAAAATGATTACTCAGAACAAAATAGTATTAACACAAATGTAGACATATAACAATGATAGTTAGAATGTGGAGTCAGTCGCAATTTGGGATGAGGAGTAAAATGTTCATTTTAAGGCAGATTGGTTCATGTTTTATGGGTTTCAATTTTCTCAACCCATCTGGGAATTACCTATACCCCTTCCTTTATCCACCTCTTACCCCTACCCTTGGTTGAACCTGATGGACATAAGTCTGTTTTCAATCGTATTAACTGTGATGACCCAGGGGAGCAGCAGAGAGGATTGGGATTGATGTAAATCCACAGTGACCTTCTCACCCAACACTTACTACCCAGGAATCAAACACAATTTGAAAAATATTGGACTGCTGCAGGTGTGGAGGAGGTGATGGTGGTGGTAGTAGTATATTCCCCAGGACACTCTCTGGATTGGGGTTGTTTTGTTAACCCCTTTACTGCCTGCAGGTGTTAGAGAGCATGTCCATGATGTGGTGCGTATAAGGGTATGTTCACACAGCTTATTTGGGGACGCATTTCGCCACGTATTGCGAGCGTACTGCGCTCTAATACGAGCGAAATGCGCCCCAATCATTACGATAATCCACAATTCTCATAGAGAACTATGGAGTACGCATCCTCTCCCCGGTGTACAGTACGATCACATTGTACATTTATTTGCGGCGCTTTCACACCGCGAATAATGCATGTCTGTGGGGCCAGCGGATTGCCGGACCCCCGCATCATGAGAGTATGTGCCGATCAGCGCGACTCCCGAAGACCTGGCGTAATTGCGGGGCGTACAGTACGCCCCGCAATTACGCCGTGTGAACCTACCCTAATAAAGAAAGTTCGCTCACCAGTATAGGTCTCCCGTGTAATTACATCTGGGTGCAGACTTTGCTTGGAGCACGGAGATTACCCATGGATCCGTGGGTGATACAAACTTTGTAGAAAAAAAGAAATGTTCTCCAGCTCCTCATAAAAACTGAAATTACTTTATTTAAATAATTTAAAATCCATGACTACATGAAAGACGGCAGCATTGTGGTTCAACACTGATAGGCAGGAGACATTGGTTGGTGTTCAACGTAACAGAGTCTTTTCTTCAAGCTATTTGTTTAAAGCGAAATAACCTTTCAGAATGAATTTTACAGTCCAACTTTCCATGAACCTATGGCAAGCATGGGCCTGGTGCGCAAAGCATCCATGATTGATTAGAGGCTTGAATATTCACCCCTCCCATCCAGAACCTTCCGTAGGATAGTGGTGTTGAGCTAGGCCAGGTGACTCTAAATCTCAACTAGCTATGAAAACAGTGACTTCCGTCCTTCCTCATGCAGTCCACTTTATCCTGAGCTGTAGCTGCTAGCAAGTCTTTCCTTCCTAAGGTTAAAATGCTGAATTTATTCATCCAGGGCAAGAAGTCTAGAACACTTGACTAAGGCCCAGGGTAGGTCTTCTTAGGTTATAACTGAAGAATACTTGAAAACTTAGAGAAAGCACCTGCTGGAATGCAGTGAAAGATCTTAGGAGGGACTCTGGAAGGACACCAGTAAGAGAGCACAACTGTAAATCTGGTGACAGGGCCTTTTCTAATGTCTTAACCCCTCCCTCTGCTACCATGATTACCATCCTTGCTTCAGATTTTACACAGACATAAACCCTCAATGCTTCTTCACAGCAAGATGACAGTGCAAAATCAGTAAAACATTTATTGCTTTCCCAGCTGAGCAGAAATATATAGATATTGCACATTTAACCTTAAACCATCCGACACCTTCCCCTCCAGTACACCACACTAACTATATATGCACCTAAAATAACTTGAATATTCAAGTTGGAGCCAATTTTCTAGCCAATCCCTAATTTATAACAAAAATGGGAAGATTTAGAGTTTCCCACCGACCAAAAAGGAAGGGTAGGCTCCTGAACCCAAGAAAAATCTATAACAGTGCCCCCTACCTACTATTTGCTATTTATAAACCGTGTCTTTTAGGGGGGTGCGAGGTGAAAAATTTTGAGGCTTTGAGTTTTCTTCAATGAGGGCAAAACCCTACAGTTGATGGTAGTATTCACGACCCCTGGTTTTTACACCCTTTGTTTGCAGATGGCGCCACCACAAGTTGGCAGATGCAGTCCAGGCATGAGGCACTTCAAGCTTGGTGGTTGCAGGAACATGCATAATGTACATGTTCATACTGCTTTGTGATTCTAACAAAAAGGCACAAATTTAGTTGCACAGTAATCTGGCAGCTTCAGTGCAGCTTGAAGTAAACTTAAATTGTTTGACTCTACCGCAGTTTCAAAGTTTTTTTAAAAACACACTATTTGTTCCTTGCGACTTGGGATATATTTATATATACATAAAACAGTCCAATAATCTTTGTGATCAGGGCACCTATGCTTCTTATTTACATGTCACTGCAGTCACTGATGTCCCTAATGCTGGAATTTATGTAAATGGGGAATTTAGATTGTGAAATCCGTAGTAAAAAGGGGCAAGAAATGAGGAATTTATGTAAGGGTATGTTCATACGATGTACTGCGGCGCGTTCTGCGTCGACTGCAAAGGGGAGGAAGCTCCTCAAACTGTTGCAGGACAATTTTTTAAAGGGCCCATTTGTGAAAGACCCACTAAATGATCTCTTTTTGGATCGGCATTTTAACAAGTAGAATTGTTGAGCGTCCCTGTTTCGAAAACCCTTTGGAAACCCAAAACCCACAATATAATTATTTTTTAATTTAAACGGGAAAAAAAAAGCACAACGGGAAAGAAAAACTTTTCTGCATTATAAAGGGGCGCCCCAAAAACGGTTGATTTTTAGCCCAAATTGGGCCCCGCACCCATGTGCATTAGTGTAATGCCTCCCGTACGCCAATATCAGGCGCATTACAGCGCGCAAGCGACACTTTGTAAGGTGCCTGATTTCGGGGGTGTGGGGAAAGGGGGGGGTGCACTAAACCGATAGCTATACATTTATAGTTTCATATGGCAATTCTAGGCGCATTACCCGGAACGGTAAACCACTTCAAAGTGAGCAGTATACCAAACCAGAAATGTCGTTTTAGCACTAAAATCGCTTGATTATACCCGTTAAAAAGCGGATAAAATAAAAGCCCAAACAATGCTATTAAAATGCGCATGAAATTTGGTGTTTCAACACCATATTTCATACATGTGGCCCTTAATTTCAAGAAGGCTAATTTCCTCCTACTCAGAGCTGCACTTCAGAACTGGATTTGGGGCACAAATTATCAAAAGTGATTAAAGGAAGCCAAATTTAGATTTTAAATGGGAATACTGTAAAGAAAAAATTATTCCATGGTAACAAAAAAGGTGATTAAAATGAAATCCAACAGACTTTCACCTTCTTTTAAAAAGGGGAAATAAAAAAAAAAGGGGGAAAAAAAAAAAATGTCGGGGGGTCAGCTTTACCTTTTGAAAATTAAAAAAAAAGCTCAAAAAATCTGTAAAAAGGTGATCAATCAGCTTTACAAAATGAAAGCAGAGGGCCCAAAGAAATTCTTTAGCCCAAATAATGCCAAAAAAAAAAAGTCAGAGCATGAAACCCAAAAAAACAGTAAAAGGGGGAGCTGCTCACTGGGGATCCGGAGAAGGCAGAGATACTAAAAAGGTTATTCAGCTCTGTATATGCAAAAGGGATAAGACTGATGGGGCAGGTGGGGAGGGGGTGAGGTCACTGGAGGGGTGGGCCCCTGGGAGGAGGCGGTGCCAGTCTGTTAATAAACAACGAAAATAAATTTACTGAGGTTTTTTTGAAATGGTTCAAGCCAAGTTAAATAAACTTAATGTGAATAAAGCTCCAGGCTTAGATGACTTACACCCAAGAGTTAATAAATAGCTCAGCTTAGTTATTTCTGTGTCCCTGTACATGATATTTATAATCCGGTGACTGGATAAGCCAGGAACCGATGCAAGGGAAATGGGGGTTTCCATCTTTAAAAATGGCTCAGATCTTTCACACAAGGCCACAGATGAAAACTGTCTAGGGCTAAAATTCACATGTTTCCCATGAAACCAATCAGAGTACCCCCTTCATTTTTCCAGAGCCATATGAAAAAAGGGGGGCTCTATTTGGCGCTAGGGCAACAAATGAGTTTTTTGACCTAACGTTTTCATCATGGGGGTCTAAAAGTTTGGGGACCCTTGGGAAATAAGGTTCAAGTGGTAGATGAAAGTTCTGCTCTGGTACACTAACGGGAGCATCATATGTCCTAATGGGTGGGAAAACTTGGAGAATCCTTGTTGAGAAAAATCTGGTGTACTTGTTTGATATACAGAACAGCATACAATGCAAAAAGCTGCCTCTAATCCCCGCAGGGTATTCGGCGTTAGAAATCATGGACCCCAGGACAGGGATGTAATATTACAGCTATATACAGTAAATCATTGGTGCGGCTGCAACTAGAATATGCTATTCAGTTCTGGGTTCCAATTTATAGAAAGGATTTAATGGAGCTAGAAAAAGTGCAAAGATGAGGAACAAAACTAATAAGTGGAAAAAAGCATCTTAGTTATGAGGATAGGTTAAAATAATTAAACTTAGACTTGAGAAAAGACTGCTACTAGGAGAAATTATTAATTTATATAAGTATACAAATGGCCTCTACACAAAGTATAGTGGAAAGCTATTTCGTGTAAAAGCCACACAAAAGACAAAGAGGACACTTCCTTTGTCTAGAGAAAAGAGGATTCAATTTCCAGGGGAGAAAAGCCTTCTTCACAAAACCGTGAAACGTAAAACCGCCTGAGGGGGCTTTTCCGCAAGAACTTCAGGGTCTGAAAAAAGGCTTAGATAACTTGCTAAAACTAAAAAATAATAATACTTATGTAGTCATATACAATTCTAGATCCAGTCTGATGGCAACCCTCGGATCTCAACTTAAATATTCATTTAGGGCAGATTGGTTCTTGCTTCATGGGATTCAAATCTTCATCAGTAGAGGAAACAAACTTTAAAAATTTCCTATCCTCCTCCCGTCATCCACATCTTTCCCCAACCTTGGCTGAACTTAGACATATGTCTTTTTTCAACCGTATTACTAAATATGTAACATGAACTCTTTGAAGATCTGAACAAAGAATTAAATTTTATAAATTTAAATAAGGTCCTAGGCTGTAAGAAAACAGGTTTCAGTTAGAACAGGCCATGGTCAACCAAAGAAGCTGAGTGCACATGTTCTGCGTTATATCCAGAGATTGTAGAGGAAAAAGAAGATGGTGGAACAGGCGCACATGTGTATCCAGGAATGCCAAAGATGCAGGCAGGGAGATCCAGAAAATTACTTTATTATTCTAAAAAGGCTAGGGCGATAACCTCAGCCAATCTAAAACAATTTAAAAGCAAGTAAAACCCGTCGCGTTTATCAAACGCTTCCTCAGGGGTGAATGATCTACTGTATCTTGATCAAACATTATAAAGGTACAGAGTGAAGATAACAGGTTGAATAGAACATCAATCAAACTAAACAAAGAGATCTAATTGGTGTATTCAGTTGTCAGTCACGCATCATCCAGATCACAAGACAGGTAGGGATGAAGTAGGATGAAACATGGTCCTAAATGCTGGTCATTTGCATTTCAAAGGGTTCATCACATTGTATTTCTTTTTGTTTCTATGATTAATTACATTTAGTTCTCTTCCCCTTTTTTTGAGGTCATTTTGCTATATGTTATTTCTTAAGTTCTAAATCCGGTATTACTGTAATTTTAAACAGTAATTGCAAATTTTTTTGTTTGCATACATTTAATTGTTCAACATGTGTCGATATAAAAATGTCGAAAAAAGAGGTTGGATAAAGTGCTATGTGTCTTCTTATCATTATGGATTCATTATATGTTCATACAATAATAGTCTTGAGGTGTGAATAGTGTTCTGTTCATCTGTTTATTCCTTTTTACTTCCATAGTTAATTACATGTGGTTCTCTTTCTTTTCTATATAAATTTTGCTATATGTTACCTCTTTGAGTTCTAAATCATGCTTTGCTGTGATTTTGAGCAGTAATTTGCAAATTTATATGTTAACATATATAAACATAAAAATGTTAGAAAAAGGTACAGTAAAGTGCTGTGTGCCTTCTCATCGTTATAAATTCAGTGCACTGGTCCTCTTGAAATATGGGTATAGTCAATTGTGTGCATATATATATTCTTATAAACCTACTTGAAGTACTGTGCAAATGTGGTTTGGTTTAAAATCTTTATCTATATTAGTTTAGTCAAAAGAAGCAATTATACTAAAAACCATGAAATCTTCCTGCTCTATTAACGGATCAACTCTATGGCTTCATTTAGTCCACGGGGGTGTAGAGTACCCAGCTTGTAGATCCAGAGATTGTCTTTTCAAAATAGACGTACTAGTGTTGTCAGCATTGCTGCAGAGGTTTAAGGGATAAACGGGTCAGTGCTTAGACAATACGCCGCACACTGCGTTAAATTTGTCTGCATGGCTGTTGTCCCAGAAGGAAGCCTCTTTTAAAGATGATGAACAAGAAATCTTGTAAACAGTTCTCTGAAGATAAGCAGACTAAGGACATGGATTACTAGAACCATGTCCTGTGGTTTGATAAGACTAAGATGAACTTATTCGATTCAAAGGGGGTTAAGCGTGTGTGGTGGAAACCAGGTGAGGAGTACAACGACAAGTGTGTCTTGCCTACAGTCAAGCATGGTGGTGGGAGTATCATGGTTTGGGGCTGCATGAGTACTGCCAGCTGTGGGGAGCTGCAGCTCATTGATGGAACCATGAATGCCAACATATACTGTGACATAGTGAAGCAGTGCATTATCCCCACCCTTCTCGGCCGCACGGCAGTATTCCAACACAATAACGACCCGAAACCCACCTCCAAGATGACCACTGCCTTGCTAAAGAAAATGAGGGTAAAGATGCAGGACTGGCCAAGCATGTATTCAGACCTAAACCCTATTGACCACTGTGGGACATCCTCAAATGGAAGGTGGAGGTGTGTAAAGACTTTAACATCCATCATCTTCACGATGTTGTCATGGCAGAGTAGAAGAGGATTCCAGTGGCTGCAACTTGTGAAGCTCTAGTGAACTCCATGCCCAAGAGAGTTAAGGCAGTGCTGAAAAATAATGGTGGCCAAACAAAATATTGACACTTTGGGCACAATTTGTTCATTTTAATTAGGGGTGTACTCACTTTTGGTGCCAGCGGTTTAGACAATGATTGCTGTAAGGTGAGTATTAGTGTTGTTATTTTACTTGTGTAATATATATACTGCTTTGGGGGAGCCCATCTATATACAGGCTGGGGGAGAGCTGGCAATATACGGGCTGGGGGGGGAGGGGCTAAATACAGGCTGGGGGTTAGGCAATATACAGGCGGGGGGGGCAGGCTATATTCAGGCTGGGGAGAGCTGGCTATATACAGGCAGGGGGTGGCAGGCATAAACAGGCTGGGGGGGCAGGCTATTACAGGCTGGGGGGCAGACTGGCGATGATACAAGGCTTGGGGAGAGCTGGCTATAACAGGTGGGGGGTGACAGGCTATTTTACGGCTGGGGAGAGTGGTATAGAGGCTGGAGGTGAGCTGCTATAGACAGGCTGGGGGGCAGGCTATATACAGGCTTTGGGGCAGGCTATATAAGCTGGGGGAACTGGCTATTATTCAGGCTGGGGTATAGCTGGCTAGTACAGGCAGTGGGGGGCAGGCTATATACAGGCTGGGAGAGAGCTGGCTATATACAGGCTGGGGGGCAGGCTATATACAGACTGGGAGGGCAGGCTATATACAGGCTGTGGGGAGCTGGCTCTATACTGCTGTGGGTAACTGGCTATATACTGCTGTGGGAAGCTGGCTATTTACTGCTGTTGGGAGAGCTGGCTATATACTGGCTGGTGGGGAGAGATACCTGTATACTGGCTGGTGGGGAGAGCTAGCTGTATACTGGCTGGTGGGGAGAGCTGGCTATATACTGGCTGGTGGGGAGAGCTGGCTATATACTGGCTGGTGGGGAGAGCAATGTATATATAGGCTGGTGGCGAGGGCTGGCTATATCCAGACTGGAGGAGAGAGATGCTATATACAGGCTTGTTGAGCCCATCTATATACTGGCTGGGGTAGCTGGCTATATACTGCTGTGGGGAGAGCTGGCTATATACTGCTGTGGGGAGAGCTGGCTATATACTGCTGTGGGGAGAGCTGGCTCTATACTGCTGTGGGGAGAGCTGGCTCTATACTGCTGTGGGGAGAGCTGGCTATATACTGCTGTGGGGAGCTGGCTATATACTGCTGTGGAGAGAGTTATCTATATACTGGCTGGTGGGGAGAGCTATCTGTATACTGACTGGTGGGGAGAGCTATCTATCTGTATACTGCCTGTGGGGAGCTATATCTATATACCTATCTGCCTAAGGGGACCTATATCTATATAGCTGCCTAATTGAGGGGACCTATACACCCACCTAACTTAGGGGACTTATATAATTATAAGTAAGGAGTTGCTGGAAAAGTGAGGATTCTAATATATTTGTGTCTAAATCTGCAGGGATGAGTGTTGGTCAGGAGAAATCAGCATGAAGGTGTGAACCGGATGGAGAAGAAACCGGAATGTGAACGACTTATTGGAGAAACTTCACATGTGAGTCACTAAATGTGACTGAAATGTAATCTCTTATTTGTGTGCAAAGTGTAATGGTTTATATTCAGTAATGGTGTGGCGGTATTATTCAGTCACTATGTGGTGGTGAGATGTGTCGGTATTATTCAGTCACTTTGTGGTGGTGATACATAGCGGTATTATTCAGTCACTTTGTGGTGGTGGTGGTGGTGTTGTGGTAATATTCAGTCACTATGTGGTTGTGGTGTTGTAGTATTATTCAGTCACTATTGGGGGGTGAATTTTGGGGCGTGTTTTTGTGGTATTATTCAGTCACTATGTGTTGGTGATATGTGTCCGGGTTGTGGTATCTATCGTCACTATAGTGGTAGAGTTTATTTGGGATTTCGTTGGCAGTGTGGTGTTTGGTATTATTACAGTCAAACTGGTCATCATTATAATGGAAATCCCCCACTTTCCTACAGCCCGTGCTGAAACATCTGCTGGCTAGTGTTGTCATACACATCCACCAGGTACATGGAAAGTAGCATAAGAAATACTACAACCTCAACTTTTTGTCATGTATTTGTGGTCAGCACTTACTTCGACTCTGGCATGGTATAAAACAGCAGTTAATCTTTGTAATGGACATATTTAGGAAACTCAAACATTGTGGTGGTAGAGCGCTTAAAAAAACTAAAAGTGATTTTTTTTCTTTTTTCCTCCAGTAACGCTCACATTTGAAGTTGTAAGTTTACATACACCTTAGTCACATACATTAACCCCTTTCCGACATATGACATACCCATACGTCATGGTCAGGAAGGTGTTTCCGCAAATTGACTTACAGGTACGTCATGGAGATCGTGTGGGCCAATACAATCGGAGCATGAAACCAGCTATATATTACAGCTGACTCCATGCATTGTTGGCCACAACAGGACCCTTGCTCTGGTCAGGGCTGATTAACCCCTTAGATTCCGCGGTTAATTGAGACCGTGGCAGCTAAGGGAAAGATAGAGGGAGGGAGTTCCCTTTGTCTCCATCAGCACTGCCGCAATGTGATTGAGGGTTCCAATGACTTCTATGGCCACCTAGAAACCTAACAAAGGCCTCCAGATTGTATGTGATGTCACCATGTCTGCCTGTACCAGAGGGCACTGCCAGACATGGTGATTGATAGCTACAATTCGTAGCAGTACATTAATGTACTGCTGTGTATTGTAGCAGCGATCTACTAGATTGCTGAGTCAAGTCCTCTGTGGGGACAAGTAAAAAAATGTAAAAGTGAAATAAAAAAGTGAAAGTTATAAAAAGGAAAAAACCACCCACACATAAATAAAGTAAAGCAAAAAAAAAATTTGGTATCGCTGCATGCATAACGACCTAGTCTTTACATTTGTTGTACTATTTAACTTGCATGATGAACGGCGTTACATTTTTTTTTACAGAATTGCAAATTTAGTTTCGCAGCACATAAAAGGGAATAATAAGCAATCAAAAAGTCATATGAACACGAAAATGGTACCAATGAAAAGTCAGTTCATCTAGAAAGATAAAACCCTTACACAGCTCTGGATATGGAAAAAAAAACTATGGCTATTAGAAGATAGTGAAGCTTAAATATTGTTTTACACAATAAAAACACTAAGAAAAAATTATATAAATTCGGTATCACTATAATCTTATCGCCCCATGAAGTAAAACTAACATATAATTTATACTTGATGGTAACCACTGTAAAAAATAAAAATAAAAAAACGGTACCAAGATTTCTGTATTTTCTTCGTCCTGCCTCAAACAAAACGGATCAAAAAGTAATTTCCTTCTCAAAATGGTAGCAATGAAAATTCTAACTCATCCCTCAAAAACAAGCCCCTACACAGCTCTGTACACAGAAAAAAAAAACAAAAAACTTATGGCTCTCAGACTGTGGCGATGCAAAGATGTGCTTTCTTATAATAAGTGTTTTTATTGTATAAAAGCAGCAAAGAATAAAAAAAATATATAAATTAGGTATTGCTGTAATTGTATCAACCTGCTGAATAAGGGTAACATGTTATTTATACAGCACAGTGACCGTTGTAAAAATTAAATGCACATTTCCAGGATTGCTGTAGTTTTTTCATTCTGTCTCCCAAAATCGTTGATAAAAAGCGATCAAAGTCCTTAATCTGTTTCGTATACAAAACAATTTAAAATGTATGGCTCTCATACAAACGGATTTCCATGGTGTAAAAGTAATAAAACATAAAAAACTATATCAAATTGATATTGATGTAATTGTACTGACCTGCATATTAAAGTTATCATGTCATTTATACCACATGGTGAATGCTGTAAAAATGAAGCCCAAAAACAATGACAGAATTGCTATTTTTTTTCCCAATTTCACGGGCCAATCCTAAAACAAAATGTGAAACACCTGTTGGCCTAAAATACACAATACACCCCTAGATGAATTCCATGAGGGTTGTTTAATAAAAAAAATGTAGCTTCTGAAAGGTTTCACCTGTTCTAGTACTTTGGGGGCTTTGCAAATGCGAGATGGCACTCACCAAAATCTGTATTTCAAAAGGCAAATAACACTCCCTCCCCTGTACGCCCTGCCATGCGCCCAAACAGCAGTTTACACCCACATATAGGGTACTGCCAAGTTTGGAAGAAATTGCGCAATCAATTTTGGGGTGCTTTTTATTCCAGGATTTCATGTGAAAATGAAAACTTTCCAGCTAAACCTGCATTTTATTGGAAATAATTTATAATAATAATACTTTTCCATTTTTATAGGCTAATGCTAAAAAAATCTGTAAAACACAAATCTGTGGGGTGAATATACTAACTGCACCCCTGAATATATTCAATAAGTGGTTTAGTTTCCTAAATTAGACCTTTTTAAGGGTGTTTATTAAGATTTAGCATCTTAGTGAGCCCGCAAATCTGAAATGGAACTTAAAGGGGATGTATCGCTTCCTTACTTCGGCTAATTCACACTGCTCTTACTTCTCAGCTCTGTGAATGCAGAGGCGTTTCTTCCCCTCTCAGCTGGATGACATCATCCCCCCCTTCACTGCTGGGGGCCTGAGACTCCCCCCCCCCCCCCCTCCTCCCCTTTGAGTCCACTATCACTGTGTCTCTCTCTATGCAGTCTTATTTAATAAGAGCAGTATACATACCACAGGCTGCATTCAATATAATCTGAGCACTGATCTCTCAAAGCTTGGAGATGTATTACAGCTTTCTAAGAATGGCACAGATCCCGCGTCTATGCAGGAGAGTTAGGCCAGGGACAAACTGTCATATTTTCTCATTGTAAAAATCTGCTGCAGTCTGTTTCTGCTAGGTGTGGAAAACAGAAAAAAGCTACGGCCCCTAACTCTGAGTCAGAGACACAGCTCCTGAATCAAACCCAGGGGCTGTAAAAGAATGTAAATGAGCTCTCGCTAGTGAATTGCAAGGAGGAGGGATCAGGAGGGATTCGACCCACATTGGATATCAGTGTAAATAAAAACACAAGATAAGAGACACTGTGAGAACAAGGCAGCTTTACTAATGACATCCAATTGCAAAGTTGCTTGTTTTCACTGTCCCCTTATTCTGAAGACCATTTCATGAAACGATAACACCCCTTTAAACAAAATCCTACTGAAAATGAGACCCCACAGTCCAGTAGGTGCTCCTCCTACACTGAGGTTTGTGGTTCAGTCAAATAGCGCACTAGGGACACATATGGGATATTTATTAAAATGGCAGAATTGGGGGAATCAATGTCAGATGCATTTTCTTGGTCACATCTACTGTGTTCCAGTGAATAATGGATAAAAATTAAAAACCTGCCAAAAAAAGTTACATTTTGAAATTTCACCTCCACTTTGCTTTAATTTCTATGAATCAAATAGAGGGTTATAAAAAACACTTCCTAAGTGCTGTTTTCAACATTTTAAGGGCTATAGTTTTTTTTAGATGGATTCATAGATACAGGCTCCTCAAAACCATGTCAGAACTGGACAGGTCCCAAAACAATATCTGTGTTACAAATTTTCTTGAAAACATAAATAATTGCTACTAAAGTTATAAACCCCCTACTGTCGTAAAAACAAATAAAAAAAATTAAAAATTATGCCCAAAAAAATA
>JAODAL010066544.1:0-17710 GCA_025379985.1 Phyllomedusa bahiana | reverse complement strand
TTTTCTTGTACACCAGATACCATAAATTAGGTGTTACCACATATAAAAGGGTTTAATTAAGAAAGACTAAGTACAAAGCAGATAACAATTACACTACTGAATGTGCATACTATGTTCTTTAATAAATGACCCTCGCGCTCTCTTTAAATGGAATGAACTAGAAAAAGCAATAATAATCAGATGACACAGTAATAGATTTTCTAACCCATCCAGATTGTAACTGACAAGAAAGCAAAGCTAGTTTTAAGCTGAGCCATCTGTTTTCAGACAGGTTATGATACACTAAGGGATGCCAGGTAGTTATTGCCTCAGAATATTGGTTGTGAAATGGAGATAATTCCAAGTGTTTCAAAAGAAACACCGAACAATGATAATGCTGAAAGAAAGCAATATATTATTCCCATATCATGCAATAATGTGTGGTTTAAAGCAAAGTAATGGTGTTTCTATTAAAAAGTTATTGTTATCTTATAAACCAGAAACATGCAATACATTCCTTTAATCTGGAATGCAATGATACAGAAATGTTATTATTCCATATTAACAGTTTCTATCATTGAGTTGTAAGATAATCTGGAATCTCACAGGACCAGATGCAGAAGGCTGAGCAGAGATAACCTATTATGATACTTCTCTGACTACAAAATACATTCATTGCAGCTTATGTTAATTTTGTTTTGGGCTTTCCTTTTCTTGTAGGTAAATCTAAATGGATGTTTCCATCATAATCATGCCTGGTTTATCCATAGGAAATGTATGATAGATTTGGGTACCACCTTTGGGACCTGTTCTGTAATGAACAGAGGTCCCTGTAAGCCACTATATAAAGCAGAACCATGCTGTGGGGGCTAAAAATGGCTGGGACCACCATCAGATCCCCCATACAATGAACTGCCCGCTCAAGACTAACCCAAAAACAGTGATACTGCCTACTTTGTGGCAAGGTTTACCTACGTCACTCCCCTTTGTGGGTCATTGCGGACAGCCAGAAATCCATTGGCAAGTCGCATGTGGCCTGCGGGCTGTATATTGTGCAGACCTGGTTTAAACATGAAAAAAACTTTGAGATTCTCAGTTCACATGTTTTTGATCAAAAAAATGCTTAAGCCACCCACGAACTTACAACGTGATCTCAGGGTCGGGTGGTCCTAGCTATCTTTACTCTCAATAGAGCCAAAATTCGGGCCCTCTCTTGGGTCAAAAAACCTCCATTACCCAGAGAGAAAGAATAAAAACACACCAACCTTGCAAGCTGCACTAATATAACAGCCTGTGATGGGGGGGGATGCAGGAAACCAAAAATGGAGGCATCCCTTCTCCCTATATAGATTTAAAAGCAAATATGCCAAATACAACGTATAGTTCTGCATAAAAAACATTTCTGAAAAAACACAAAGTGAACCTGGGTTTTCCCTGGCATGGTTGCGGCAAAAAAAAAAAAAAATATTTTATATATATATATATATATATTTTTATATATATATTTAATATATATATATATATATATATTATATTTATATTACCAGTGGCACACATTACCAGTGGCACACCACTGCAAAAAGGGCAATACATTACATGGAAATCCCTAAAGATGCATTTATGCTATCTATCATACATCTATCTATCATACCTGGTTTAAAGGCACATAAAAAATAGAGGTATGACTATGCACGTGAGCTTGGCTGTTTTTCTATCTATTTGAGGAACTCTGGGCAGCCAACACATGACTTTTCCGGGATGTTCCTGATTGTCATTGCAAAGTCAGCAGCTCTACAGAAATCATGCAACTGCAGGAGGGGTTAGCCAGAAATATAGAGAAGCAGAGACAGTTATACTACTGTTCCTACTCAAAAAGCTCCATGTATTCAATTCAATGATCAGTATTTATGATTCTTGCTTCTGTCCATGCAATCATGTGATTGCAGGTGACAGATAACTGCAGGAGCTGCTGGGTCTTAGCAGACATATATCAATTCGGTTGTGTGTGTGTCAAAAGGCTATATTCCCTTTCAACTGGGACTAATATATCAGCCCCAATCACAGGGAATGTCCACAATAAAAAATTACTGTAAAGATACCCCTACTGGTCTACTTATTCTATGGGAGCAAAATGTGTGAAACCAAAAATAAATCAATAGAAAAACAAATTAAAAGTGAAAGATAACACTAGTGGCCTAATCCACAACTTTTATCCCACCCACAACGAACTAACACTATGTATATTGCCAACAACAGTACTGACAAAGGACACAATTTACAAAAAACTATTCTTGTGAATTTTTTTTTCAGAATTTGAAAGAAAGAGAAAACTTGGAAATACAGGTACACATTTTTGTTTAATTTTTATATTTTACAACTTCCATAAAAGTGAGTGGAGAGGAACTCTCCTTTTTCCCCCTGTATTGGTAACCATGGGCATTTGAGACATTTATGCCATACTGTAGTATGACGGGGAGATTTTTCCCAGTGTTTCTGAACTCTTAAAAAGGAATAGGAGGGGTCATTTCATTATTCACTATTTAAGTATGGCAGTCATCTCCTCAGGAGGGGCTGGAAGGCTGTTAGCCTCATTCTTAACATAGGTGTAGGTCCCAGAGATGGTGTATTCCTGTAGATATGTCAAAAATTTATTTGATGAGAATAGTCTAATTTTTTTCCCCTTTGTATTGAAGTCGTGTTTGGTTGAAAAATTTTTGAAATTAACTTTTTTCCCTTTTGCACCCCACCTAGCTCAGCCTATTTTTACTTTAATAGTTTGGTCCAAAAAGGGGAACACGTTATTAACAAATTTGGATGCATTTTACATCGCCTCTTGGCCACAAACCCTTTTTTAGATACTTCTCATAGCTTTTGAGCTACTTGTTGAAACAATAAAATGGGGGAAACCCACAGTGGGCCCTGAGCTCCAGTGGCAGAATTAACGACATTGCCGCATGCCCGGCTGCTGCATCCTTCCTCAGAAAGCCTGGGTCCTCTGTCCCAAAAAAAATTCAAATCTTGTCTACTCTAGAAAATTAAAATCCTTTAAGTATTACATTTAAAATTTATTTTTCAGTTGTTTCTAAACAACAATTGGTGGACTACAGGTTTATACTATTTATCATTGTGCCGACTATGCCAGGCTTCACTTGAAACCGGCCTGCCACTCGTTGCATCGGGAAACAGGAGAGAGGTGAGTTTTTTTCTTTTCTATGAGTACCTACTAACAACCAAAATAATGGGGCCCCCCTTCTACCCCCTCCAACTGGGCAACCTATACCCACCCCCTGGGGCCAACCTACCACCTACCTTCCTGGGGCCCACCTATCACCTACCTACCTGGGGCCCACCTACATACAATCTACCTAACTGGGGCCCACCTATCACCTACCTACATGGGGCCTACCTATCTATTACCTACCTAACTCAAGCTCATATATCACCTACGTATGTGGGGCCCACCTATCGCCCACCTAACTGGAACCCACCTACCTAGAACTACCTAACTGGGGCCTCCTATCACCTACCTATCTGGGGACCACCTACCTACCTGAGGCTCTCCTACCAACTACATACCTGGGGCCCACCTACCTACCTGAGGCCCACCTATCACTTACCTCAGGGGCCCCAAAATTAAATCCTACGGGGGACCCCCTACCTAAAACCTCCCTACCGGGGGGACCACTTCCCTACTGGGCCCCCCCTACCTAAACCCTACTCCGGGGGCCTTACAATCTACATACCTTGGGCCCACCTACAACCTACATACCTGGGACCTTCTTATCTACCTGAGGGCGATCTACCTACCTAATTGGGGCCTACCTACCTGGGGCCCAACTATCACCTGTCTACCTACCTAACTGGAGCTTAATAAGAAAAGTGAGGATTCTAAGATATTTGTGTGTAAACTCTGCAGGGACAAGTGTCCAGAATTGTGGTCTGGACTGAATGGAGAAGTAAAAGAAAAAAGAACAACTTATAAGAGAAGAGAGACATCAGTAAAATGTTCCGTGAGTCCCTGTATGTCAGGGTTTATTTTGCTACTATTTTGGATTTTTGCTGTACTCAATGTCATGTGATAGTGACTTGAGCTAGTGTCTGAGCACTATGTGGTCTCTATACTGTGGTATTGGGGTTTTTATTTCGTTGAACGTGGCGTGGTACACTTACATTATTTTAAAGTGAGTACACGCCTGTCCCTGACCTGGTGTTGTCTATTTTAGAAAGTGGTGAGGTGACTGACCAAGGGAAAACCTTGAGGTGGATATTGTATGTGGACTGGTGGTGGACGGAGGAGGATATTGATGGAGCCACTTAGCCATGTGTCTATCTATGATATGTTAAACTGTGACAAATGTGTGAGACAAACAGACATGTGAGACTGATGTGTGAGACAGACATGTGACTCACTTGGTATTGCATACTGCACAGTACAGTTCTGTTTTAAAATGAACAGTTAATATTTTCATGTACAGTAGCAGTATGGTGGGCTCCAAAGATCAACTCCCCTGTGGGCCACAGGCCGCCCAGTCTGACACTGAGCAGAGTATTTTTTCATAGGAGCTAATTGATACCAACAGCTAGCAAACAAGTTGAAAATTAGGCATCACAGCAGTATAGCCAGTAGAAAAGGGAAATTATCATTGTACTACATAGCGCTCTAGTGAGACCACATCTGGAAAGCTTAAAAACAAAGGCAATTCTCAGTGAGCTGGATGTGAATTGAGGAATTCAACTTCCAATAGGTGGCACTGCTGGTTTCAGCTATTTTCCCATGAGCTGTTTAAAGTATACTTAAATTTCAGTGGCGCAATCAATACAAATAAGTCTCCACACACCGACATGGTGCATCACTCTAATAAAAAAACATCAATCCTTTTGAGCTATATCAATTATCTCTCACCTAACCAGCCCATATTCTACTCTTCACTGATGAGGAGCAAACACAACTGTATGCAGTTGAATTAACTGGCATGGCACTAATCCCTTTCACAAGGCAAAGCTTGGTGAGTCAGATATATCCAATAGGTGGCGCTGCAGAGTCTCAGCTCTTTTCCCATGATCCTTTTACAATATAAAAAAGAGAGAAATGAAGGCAGTGCTACCGTGAAAAATGATGATATTTGTTAACCCAAGCGTAACCTTTCCACTCACTGTGGAGTCACAGGTGTAAGTGATAAATGTAGAAGTGAATTCAAGTGGGGACTCAGCTTTGCAATATACTGTACCACGATGAGAGCAACATTCTAATCATTGAACAGAACGTGTGTAACATATCAAAATAAATGACTGTAAGCAATAGGTAGGAATGTTAATTAACTATAAACAAAATTCCTCCCAGATAACATATGTGACTGCTGTATGCTCAGAGCAGACAAATATCTATAAGTTCTGCCATACGTATTAGTGGGGAGAAGCAACATAAAAAGATTAATAAAATATACAAAAGCTACATGTTACCATCAGAGAATAAAATCCTTTTTAATGCTGCTCAGATGAAATGCAGAGCATGGTTATGATCCTCTTGAAGAAGGTGCACCTCCTACAAACTCCATTTGTATGTTGCTCAGATATGATGGGGGCAAACATACAGAGCAATGTGTAACAATTACCTTCAAACAAATAAAGGGGGGTGCAAATTTACTGAAGACAGAGCGCCAAGTGCCATATAATTCATCACTATCGAGTGTGGCATAAACAATAGTACATCGAAAAAAAATAAAAGGTATGAAGGACACTGGAAATGAAAAATAAATAGGTGATTCTGAATAGCTCAGAGCAAAAACAATGAGGACTCTGAGACAAGTGTTTTTTAAATAAGTATTTGTTTAGGTTTTATATACCGATAAATGGACCTCAATCTGTATTTAACAATGTTCTAGTGAGATTACACTGATTTAAATGTAAATTACGTTTCGTCGTTAAGACGATACGTGTTTCACATACGTTTTTGCATTGCATTAAATGGATTAGTTCAAAGATTGTCAATTCTTGATCCGTTTAACATTGAAAACACAATAGAAACTTTAGGTATAAGTTCTGCAGAAAACATATCTGTAACGGATAAATGGGCCCGGTCCACTTGCATGGGTTCCACATCGGAGGCTTGAGGGGGTGACAATGGAGAACGCTGGAATACCGGAGCAAGGCGAAACAGTCGACGGGGGCTCCTCCTGCCTCTCAGCGAACCTTACATCGATGCAGGTGGCCAGGTGAATTAATTCGCTCAGGGAGGACGGGAGGTCTTTTGCTGCCAAAGCGTCTTTAACCCTGCTGGACAGACCCATTTTGAAAGTATCGCAGAGGGCGGCATCATTCAAAGTCAGCTCTGAAGCCAGGGTATGAAATTGGACCGCATAGTCTCCCACAGACGAGTCGCCCTGACGAAGGCTCAAGAGCGTGGTCTCAGCAGAGGATTCACGCGCCGGCTCCTGGAAGACGGTGCGGAATTCATAGAGGAAGCTCTGTAGCTCCGCGGTCACAGGGTCATTCCTGTCCCAGAGAGGGGTTGCCCACGCCAAGACCTTCCCGGACAGCAGACTCACCACGAAGGCCACCTTAGACCTCTCTGAGGGAAACTGATCCGCCATCAGTTCCACGAGCATGGAGCACTGGATAGTAAAACCCCGGCAGAGCTTGGGATCCCCGGCAAAGCTGGAGGGTAATGGAAGCCAAAGCTTGGGTCCCATGGTGGCCAGAGGAACAGCAGGTGTAGACGGAGCCACAGACGGAGACGGTTGCTGTTGCTGGGACGCAAGGAGCTGACGCATCATGGCGGAGAGCTGGCCCAATTGTTGCGCCTGTTGAGTGATTTGCTGCGATTGTTGGGCAACAATCATCGTAAGATCCGCGATGCTAGGCAGAGGCACCTTGGCGGGATCCATGGCTGGATCTTACTGTAACGGACTTGGTAGTGGATCCGCTGGACCACCGCAAGCGAATGTGTAAGCCACGCCAGGGAGCGGAATCTAAGTAGGTCCCGGTTTTCACCAGAGCCCGCCGCAAAGCGGGATGCACTTGCTGCGGCGGGAGTCTACCAGGTCGCTACCCCTGATGTGACTTGCTTGCGGTGGTGGCCAAGGATAAGCATGGTACATAATCGCGAGACATAGGCGTAGTCGGGGACAGGCGGCAAGGTCAGGGCAGGCGGCAAAGGTTCAGTCGATAAACGTAAGCAGAGGTCAGAAAACACAGCAAGACAGTAGATACACAGGAACGCTTTCTCTAGGGCATGGAGGCAACAAAGATCCAGTAGGGAAGTGACGTGGATCCCAAAACTATATAGAGTCAGCGCCCGGCAATTAACCATTTACCGGTGCACTGTCCCTTAAAATTTACATGAACGAGCACGCGCGCACGCGCATTCCGGCCGACAGGGGGAGAGAGCAGAACAGGAGCGAAATCAGGTGAGTGAATGGGACGGGTGAGACCACGGCCAGCAGCGCGGCCCGCGGCGCCACCCGTCCCCGCCAGGGACCTGCCGAGAGGGACACGGGTGCGCCCGCGGTCCGTGGACCGGATCGCGGCGTGAACTGTTACAATATCCAAATACGTATCACACTTTGTGGTATGTTTTTGGATGCGTTTGACGCAATATGTTTTATGTATTGCAAAAACGTATCCAAGACGCCATCTCCACATACCCTAAGGGAGACGTCCCATCCAGGGGCGTAACTACAGGGGTAGCAGGGGTAGCAGTTGCTATGGGGACCAGTGGCTTGGGGGGGCCCCGCGGCAGCTGCTACCACCTCTGCTACCCCTGTGATGCCGCTCTGGGCCCGCCGGCAGTGAAGACAACAGTTCACTGCGGCGGGTGCAGAGCTGCGGGGCCGGTCTGTGAGGCAAGGGGGGGCCGCCGCCGCCGCCAGGCTCCGCCCCCTTGCATCACAGAGGAGATCTTAATTGTATGCACGTCCGTGCGACGTGCATACAATTAAGATGTACGGAGGAGCAGGGAGAGCTGTGCGCTCCCTGCCCCTGCCGTACATCGCTCTGCAGGCGGCGCGGCGGAAGTGACGTCATCGCGCCGCCTGCCGAGCTTCCTGTCCTCGGCCCCAAGCCTAAAGCAGCAAGGAGGAGAGGAGACGCCGGGGGAGCGCGGCATGGTAAGTAACACCTTAGGGGGGGGGTGTCTATGCCTATTACTGGGGGCCCTATTTATTGGGGGGGGTGTCTATGCCTATTACTGGGGGCCCTATTACTTGGGGGGGGGGTGTTTTATCCCTATTACTGGGGGCCCCTTTATTACTTGGGGGGGGTGTGGTCTATGCCTATTACTGGGGGCCCTATTACTTGGGGGGGGGGTCTATGCCTATTACTGGGGGGCCCTATTACTGGGGGGGGGGGGGGGTGTCTATGCCGATTAATGGGGGGCCCTATTACTTGGGGGGGTGTCTATGCCCTATTACTTGGGGGAGGGGTGTCTATGCCTATTACTGGGGGCCCTATTACTTGGGGGGAGGTGTGTCTATGCTATTATGGGGGCCTATTATTGGGGGGGGTGTATGCCTATTACTGGGGGCCCTATTACTTGGGGGGAGGTGTGTCTATGCCTATTACTGGGGGCCCTATTACTTGGGGGGGTGTATGCCTATTACTGGGGGCCCTATTACTTGGGGGGGGGTGTCTATGCCTATTACTGGGGGCCCTATTACTTGGGGGGGGGTGTCTATGCCTATTACTGGGGGCCCTATTACTTGGGGGGGGAGGTGTGTCTATGCCTATTACTGGGGGCCCTATTACTTGGGGGGGGAGGTGTGTCTATGCCTATTACTGGGGGCCCTATTACTTGGGGGGAGGTGTGTCTATGCCTATTACTGGGGGCCCTATTACTGGGGGGGGGGTCTATGCCTATTACTGGGGCCCCTTTTACTTGGGGGGGTGTCTATGCCTATTACTGGGGGCCCTATTACTTGGGGGGGGGGGGGTCTATGCCTATTACTGGGGGCCCTATTACTTGGGGGGGTGTCTATGCCTATTAATGGGGGGCCCTATTACTTGGGGGGGGTGTCTATGCCTATTACTGGGGGCCCTATTACTTGGGGGGTGTGTGTGTCTATTACTTGGGGGGGAGGTGTGTCTATGCCTATTACTGGGGGCCCTATTACTTGGGGGGGGGTGTCTATGCCTATTACTGGGGGCCCTATTACTTGGGGGGGTGTCTATGCCTATTACTGGGGGCCCTATTACTTGGGGGGGTGTCTATGCCTATTACTGGGGGCCCTATTACTTGGGGGGGTGTCTATGCCTATTACTGGGGGCCCTATTACTTGGGGGGGTTTGTCTATGGCTATTACTGGGGGCCCTATTACTTGGGGGGGGTGTCTATGCCTATTACTGGGGGCCCTATTACTTGGGGGGGGGGGTGTATGCCTATTACTGGGGGCCCTATTACTTGGGGGGGGTGTCTATGCCTATTACTGGGGGCCCTATTACTTGGGGGGGGGTGTCTATGCCTATTAATGGGGGCCCTATTACTTGGGGGGGTGTCTATGCTATTATGGGGGCCTATTTTATTGGGGGGGGTTGTCTATGCCTATTTCTGGGGGCCCTATTACTTGGGGGGGTGTCTATGCCTATTACTGGGGGCCCTATTACTTGGGGGGGGGGTGTCTATGCCTATTACAGGGGGGCCCTATTACTTGGGGGGGGGTGTCTGTTCCTATTACAGGGGGGCCCTATTACTTGGGGAGGGGTGTCTATGCCTATTACTGGGGGCCCTATTACTTGGGGGGGGAGGAGTGTCTATGCCTATTACTGGGGGACCGATAAAATGGGGGGGGTGTGTGTCTATGCCTTTTACGGGGGGCCCCTATTACTTGGGGGGTGTTTTATGCCTATTATGGGGGCCTATTCTTGGGGGGGTGTCTATGCCTATTACTGGGGGCCCTATTACTTGGGGGGGTGTCTATGCCTATTACTGGGGGCCCTATTACTGGGGGGGGGTCTATGCCTATTACTGGGGGGGGTCTATGCCTATTACTGGGGGCCCTATTACTGGGGGGGGTCTATGCCTATTACTGGGGGCCCTATTACTTGGGGGGGACTATGCCTATTACTGGGGGCCCTATTACTGGGGGGGTCTATGCCATGGGGGCCTATTACTGGGGGGACTATACCTACAGGGGGCCCTGTTACTGGGGGGGAAATATACCTACAGGGGCACTGTTACGGGGGGGGAAACTAAACCTACAGGGGGGCACTATTACTGGTGGGGGAAACTATACCTACAGAGGGCCCTGTTACTGGGGGAGGGGAAATATACCTACAGGGGGCACTATTACTGGGGAGGGGAAACTATACCTACAGGGGGCACTATTACTGGGGGGGGGGGGGAATATACCTACAGGGGGCACTATTACTGGGGAGGGGAAACTATACCTACAGGGGGCACTATTACTGGGGGGGGGGGGAAACTATACCTACAGGGGGCACTATTACTGGGGGGGGGGGGAAACGATACCTACAGGGGGCACTAGTACGGGGGGGGGAAACTATACCTACAGGGGGCACTATTACTGGGGGGGGGGAAACTATACCTACAGGGGGCACTATTACTGGGGGGGGGGGGGAACAATACCAACAGGGGGCACAATTACAGGGGGGGGAACTAAACCAACAGGGGGCAATATTACTGGGGGGGGGAAAGATACCTCCCGGGGGCACTATTACTGGGGGGGGAAACTTATCCCTACAGGGGGCACTATTAAGTGGGGGGGGGAATATGCCTACAGGGGGGCCCATTAACTGTGGGGGGGAATATGCCTTTACAGGGGGCCCTATTACGGGGGGGAGGGCGGCTTTACCTACAGGGGACCTATTAACTGTGGGGGGGGACTATGCCTACAGGGAGCCCTAAAAAATAGAGGGGGGGAAATTTATGCCTACAAGGGGCTCTAATGACTGGGGGGAACTATTTGCCTACAGGGGAGTCCTAATCTACGTGGGGTGGGGGGGGGGGACTATTCTGCCTACAAGGGGGCCCTAATCTACGGGGGGGGGACTATTCTGCCTATAAGGGGGCCCTAAACTACAGAGGGCCCTATTCTACATACAGGGGTGGCCTAAGCTACAGGGGGCCCCCTTTCTATCTACATGGGAAACCCTAAGCTACCGCCCGGGGGCCGAAGCTCCCTATGTCTCCCCTAGCTACTGCCGGTGGGTGCCAAGCTACCTGGCTACCCCCCGGGGTCCTTTGGGTTCCTACATTCCCGGGATGGGGGTCCCCCATAATTTACCAGGGAGTAATTCTTACCATTTGGGCCATTATAAATGGGGAGTTTGTACATGGGGGGAGGGGGAACTCGTTGGGAAAATGATAAAAAAGTGAGGAGTCTCAGGTGTTTTTGTTGTAAATTCTACAGGGACGAGTGGTGGACGGGGATGTCTTCATGGAGGTCTGGACCGAATAGGAAGAAAAGGAAAAGTGAACGACTCCTCAGACAAGACGCCACCTGTGAGGCCTAAATGTAAGTAAACTATTTGCAAAGCACCTGTGTATCTGATATCTACCAAATATATGGTCACTGTATGGAGGTAAATATACAGGGCTGCAGAGCCTGTGTTACACTGGTGTTACCACTATATGCTCACTGTATGGTGGTTTATTACAGTCTGCAGAGCCTGTGTACACTGGTATATACCACTAGTCACTATATGGCGGTATATTGGTCTTTGTGTATGATCAGTAATAGTGTAGGGGTATTATTCAGTCACTTTGTGGTCATGTTCTGGCGGTATAATCAGATTCCCATGTAATAGGGCTATTGGTAATATTGGTTTTGGTATAGTGGATTTGTTTTGGTAGCGTATGATTGGTGATATGTATGGTGAGGTATTCACCCCTTGTATTATCTAAACAGCATGTCCTGGTAAATGTTCGTTATCAGGGTGGTGGGCAAGGGGGGGGGGGGGGGATGGGGGTAGGGGGGCCCCATCCAAAAGTTCGCTATGGGGCCCAGGCTTCTCTAGTTACGCCCCTGGTCCCATCATTGTAAATCCAATAGCATATCTTGTTCTAATAAAGAAAAAAAAAGAACTAATAATAAGTCTTCATTTCATATAAAAGTATTTCTCAATATATCTTATGGTCATCCAGCACAAAAGTACATCTATATAACCAAAGGAAGATGCTATATCTGCATGGAGGTCAAACGAGAGATTATCCAAAAGTCTACATTTAACAGTTTATAATCTGCACATATCAGGGGACACCTTCATTTTTGAGACCTTTTGAAGCCGAAATGTTTAATTTATGTATACATACCAATTTAAGATGTAGAAGCCTCTTACCACTCTGGCCCAACTTTGGAATGTAATCAACAATCTAAGATTTTAGGTCAGCTGTTTGATGACCCATATTGGAATAATGTTTGGAAACAGGTAAATCTATTTTATAACTATGTATTATAGATTTATGTGCATTAATTGTAATACAACTTTCATGGAATGTTTCACTAACATATAGTAACTTACATGGGCATAGTAGATTATAAACTACAAAATTTTAACTGCAAATCAGATAATGGCTAAAAATTTACCTGACAGGACGTGTAAAGCTATGTTCACACGGCTTAATTACGCCCCGCAATTACGCCGTGTGGCCGGGGGTGGGGCGGGAGCGGGGGCGGGGGGAGCGGGGGGCCACCTCGCTGGCCCATAGACTTGTATTACCAGCGACGCGTATACGCCGCTGGTAATTCACATGTCAATTATCTCATCGCCCGGCGGATTCGCCGAGCAGGGAGAGGAGAAAGTAATTTCCCTAGTTCTCTATGAGAAACTGTGGGTTCCGTAGTGACTGGGCCGTTTTCAGCCCCTATTTGCGCACTTCGGCGCGTAATTACGGACCGAAATACGGCCCATTTTAAGCCGTGTGAACATGGCCTAAATATTACATGGAAATCCCTAAAGAAGCATTTATGTTATCTATCTATCTATGAAAAAACTTATCTATCATATCTATCTATGAAAAAACTTTGAGATTCTTGGTTCACATATTTTGATCAAAAAATGCTTAAGCTGCCCACGACTTTCAACGTGATCTCAGGTCGGGCAGTCCTATGCTATCTTTACCTCTCAATAGAGCCAAATCGTGAGAGGCCTGGATTTGGCTCTATTGAGAGGTAAAGATAGCGTAGGACTGCCCGACCTGAGATCACGTTGAAAGTCGTGGGCAGCTTAAGCATTTTTTGATCAAAATATGTGAACCAAGAATCTCAAAGTTTTAACATGGCCTAAAGGAGCGATTTTTCAGAAAGTTCTCACAATTTCCAAATCTAATACACAGATAACTGCCCAATTTTGATGTAAATAAAGTCTCTTTCTTAGTTACTAGTTGTGAACCAATATCTGAAGAAATCAATCTCTTTAAGGTTTTGAGGGCATCCTTAGGCTATACATGAGGCAATAGAAAATGCAGGAATATTATCAAAAGTGTTACCTAAGATGTGCCATTTACTTGTAAGGGTAAGTTCACACAGCTTATTTTGGGATACATTTCACCACGTATTGAGAGTGTACTGCGCTCTAATACGAGCAAAATGTGCCCCAATCATTACAGTAATCCACAGTTCTAATAGAGAACTATGGATTAGGTGCCCTCTCCCCACGTATACAATGTGATCGTATTGTAGGCGCGGGGAGATAATTGACATGTTATTTATTGACGAGAGTAAGCGCTGGTCGGTGCGAGCTCCTAAACACCCAACATAATTGCGGGGCATCCTGAACTCCCCGCAGTTAAGCCGTGTGAACATACCCCAATAATGTTTCCAATTTATAGATTAATATGTGAAAATGGTGAAACAAAGGTAACTTGGAATTAACCGTATTTTGTTTTAATCTTAAGGAGTTTCCTTCTGTTTATGCTGTCAACTTTACAAATTTGCTTGTTGATAAGACTGTGTGAGTATGTTATCATCTATAGAATTAAGAAAGTTGAAAAAAATCATTTAAATCAACAGTTATTTGATCCCTGAATCACCCAATAATTTATACAGTTCTCCTCATCATGTAATTCACATTTTGATATCATAAGACCAAGACAACACCTTACAATTGATAAATAGTACCTTCTGGGCTTCAAGCATGATGTTCTCAGACGGAAGTGGCCACTGAGCTTAGAGTGTCACAGAGTGCCATCGACAGATTGCAACAGAAATACAGAGAGACTGAAAGAGTCACAGAAAGGCAAAGAAGTGGACGTCCTTTGGCTACATCACACACTGATGACTGCTTCATTGTAAACAATGACCCGTGGAACAGGGACGTTGAAGGGAGGTGAGAGGCAACTGAGTGGATGGCCTTGTCTTGGTAGATTAGCAATTGTGAAATAATCCTTCCATTTATGAATAATGGATTGAACAGTGCTGTGTGAGATGTTCATAGCTTGGGCTATTTTTTAAAACCTAACTCTGCAATTCACTTTGCAGAACTTTATCCCTGAGCTGTCTGGTCATTGGTTTTCATGATGCTGTTTCTTTACTAATGTTCTCTAACAAACATACAGATGTCACACTGGATTTTATTTATGGGTAACAGAGTACAAGGGGCTGAATACATACTAAATACATATGCACACCACACTTTTCAGTTCTTTAATTTAGAAAAATTTGGGAAAGCGTGTGTCATGGATGCCCCTGCGACTCTCGTCCCTGGTTGCAGGCACATCTGTGCCTCGCTGCCGAGCGGCGCCGCGTCCCGCACGTCGGGTCGCAGGAGCGCTCGTCTCCCTGCTGGTGCCGAGTCCCATTTACCCGGCCACGCTCCTGCTGCGGCTGTCTCCATCCCTCGGCGCGCGCGGTCCCGGTAATTGGCTATTGCTGGTCGCTGCCCCTATTTAAGCCTGCCTCTTCCCAGTAACCTCGCCGGATCTTTAGTGCCCTTTGCCTATAGAGAAAGCGTTCCTGTAGCCTTGTTCTGATTAGCCGTGCACCGTACCGTTTGCCTCCGTCCCTTGACCACGAATCTTGCCGCCTGCCCTGACCTTCCTTCCTGTCCACAACCACGTACCATTGCCATCTGTCCTGACCTTCTGCCTGTCTCTGACTACGAGCCTGCCTTCCAATTTTGTACCACGCTGCACCTCGGCTGCCTCTGCAAGCAAGTCACGTCGGGGTAGCGACCTGGTAGACTCCCGCCGCAGCAAGTCCATCCCGCTTTGTGGCGGGCTCTGGTGAAAACCGGGACCTATTTAGATTCCGCTCCCTGGCGTGGCTTACGCCATCGCTTGCGGTGGGCCAGAGGATCCACTACCTCCGACCGTGACAGAAAGATCCGGCCATGGATTAGCCAAGGGGGCCTTAGAGCGTCTTAAGTACCACCTGTGGCCCACTTGAAGAGATCGCGCAGAAACGCAGGTTTAACCCAGTGTTCAATTTTGCACAGCTCCTCCTATGGCAGCAGCAGTCGGCTGCGGTGGTCCCTTCCGGGCACCCGCTTGGGGTTTCTGTGGGCCCAAACTTGGGTTGTCCATGCCGACAAGTTTGAGGGGACCCAAAGGGGCCTGCAGGGGCTTCATCACCCAGTGCCCCCCTCCGGTGGAACTTTGGCTGGTCAGTTCCTGTCGGAAAGGCCGGGGGCCCTTTCTGGTCATTCCTCTCTGGAAAAGCCTGGCCTGGGGAACCCCTCTCTGGTACCGAGACACCCGTCACAGTGTCTTGCGCATTCCTCAGGATTCCGGGGGTGTTTCGAAGACCCTGCCGTGTTTGGGCCGCCACCTTATAACCGCAGAAAGGGGAAACTTCTAAAAGGTGACTATCGTGAATTTCCCGAAAACTAGTTGGGGTTTGGGCTTTGAAACGATGCAAAAAAAAATTGTGCGAAAACATTCCAGAAGGGTCTCTCCAGCCAGATTAAGGACCCTTTCCCCGGGACCCCCATCTTCTTAAGTGAGCTCATCAATCGGCAACCGGATTGATATCCGTTTTGTGGAGAAGGGTGAGGGCTCCCCCCAAGAGCATAAAACGGTTGAACAGTCGTCTACCTGTTTGCCCAGTGTTTCTACGCCCCACTCCCTACTTCCCCAGCCAGCCGTGAAAGAGGCCATTCAAGTGGTAGAGCCCCCCCTGATCCGCAGGAATTTAAAACTGACCATAAGGGGAACCTATGTCTTAGGGGCAGCCTAAAACATCAAATCAGGGGTTCCCCTTTCCATCCGCAAACGTCGGGAAAGACCCCCTAGGTTGTGGGAGAGGCATCCTAAGTGTGAGCAACCCTCCCCTGTTTGAAAATACCCCCCTGGTCGGCACTGGGCTGGTACCCCTTTCAAGCTCAGCCTTTTTTGGACTTGGGGGGCGACATGTATGATCGGGAATTGCGCTTGTTTTCTGGCAAAATGCGGACGAGGACGCGATGTTAGGCGCAAGCTTCGCACTTGCGCTTAACATGAAGGGGGGGCAAAGGGGCGGTGGGGCATTTTGGGGCGGGACGGGCACTTTCGAATATCCGAGACTGCATGATCGGGGGTCAGCAAAGTGAGGCGATTTCAGCGCTCTACGCTCCGAAGGCAACCTATTTTAAATGGTCTAAATGGCCGGAGGGGCGAAGTAAGCGAGAAAGTAATGGAACAGGAGTATGATTTAAAAATCGTTTTTTAAGTGTAAAACAAACAATAAATGGCAAAGTAGCTCCGCTTGATTGGCCGGGTAGCCCAACCCCCGCAGGCAACCAATCAGCTCTTTTTTGCCCTTTTTTTCTGTTTTTGAATTTTCCCCCCCTTTTCATGTATTTGGGCAATACTTTCCCTGCTTATAATGGGGCACTGTCGCTCCTATTTGATTGGTTGGTTTATGCCGACCCAAAGAAAGGCTTTCAGAAATTTTAATTATGTTTTTTCCCAATTTTAAAAATCCCCAATTCCGATGTTGCCCGGTCACGGGACAAACGGTTGTTAGGGATTTGGGTTGATGTATGTTTTTAGAAAGGGGTTAGTCTGTTTTAGTTATTTTAAACTAAAAAAACGATTTTTTTTAAACATACTCCCTGCCGCAGGATTTGGGGCCGAGATTTCAGTGCCCCGATTCTCCATAGACTAAATGGAAGAAAGTAGCCGCCTCTATTGGCCGGGATAGCCAAGCCCCCCCTAGCTCAACCAAGAGCTCTTTTCTGCCTTTTTTACTGTATTTTTTAACTGTCCGCCTTTTCATTTTAATTTGGGCCCCAAAACACTCATAGGTTATAAGGGTCACTGTGTTATTCTGATTGGCTGGTTTCTGCCCACCAATGAGAAATTTCTTTCAGAATTTGTATTACTGGGATTTTCCGGCCAATTTTCTATATTGCAATTTTCCCGAGTGTGCCCTTATTTTTTTTTGTTATGTATTTTTTTTAGAAGGGTTTTACTCTTTTTTAGTTTAAAGTTTTTAAACCCAATAAAAAATTTTTTTTTTTGAAATTTATACTCCCCTCCCGGGCTGAGGCTGAGATTTTTTCTTGAGCGTCTTAAATTTTTTTCCTTTTTATTTTAATGATCCACTTTTTTACTCATTTTAATTTTTTTTAAAAGTTTGATTTTTCACTTTTTTCATTTTCATTTGAAAGACAATCTTTTTTCTATTTTACTAATGTTTAATGATTTTCCGCCATTTCCAGCCCGTCTCGAATCGGAATCATGTTAGGCGCAGTCCTTCTGGCCTAAGCCCCACTGCGCCTACACACTGGCGAGGGCAGGGGAAATTTTCCCGCTGTATGAGTGCATTCCCGGCGGCGAAATTTGGGCGTCCCCCCGCGC
>JAODAL010066543.1:0-17710 GCA_025379985.1 Phyllomedusa bahiana | reverse complement strand
AGACCCATCCTCCCTTCTCCTTCCGCCAGTTTGACGCCCTTTGAAAACCCGACAGCGCCAGCAGCAGCCAAGCCTTCTTCTTCCAGGTTTGGGACAGAAGAAAACCCTTTAACCCAAACCATCCCAAACCAAAAGCCTAATGTCGGCATTGCCAGGCTTTCCCTTTGGGAAATGTTGCCTTTCCGTCTGGGTGGACACAGATGGGTTTCCGCCAGTCAGGGCCCCTCGCCTGCCCCAATACCAGACCCCAGCACATTTCTTTGCCAAAAAGCCGTCCGCCCTGGCCAGCCACGTGTCATCTAAAATTTTCAAGCGCGTTGCTGCATCTTGCCGGGAAAAGTCCATCCACCCCCGACAGGGCTAGTAAGCACGGGCCAAGGGCCCGCTATATCTTTTTGGACGCTCACGGGTGAGCTGGTGGATGTCTCGGGGGGTGACGGTGGCTCCGGGCTGGGCGCACGCTCTTCAAAACCGCGGGATGGTGCGGGGCCCTTTCCCCCAAGGGTCCCTGGGGGCATCACTCCCCCAAGACACCAGCCTGTTAAATTAATCGCCTTGGAGCCGTCCAACACGGGTCAGGACTGTGGACGGCCGAACGAGACCGACCGGGTGGTACAAGAACCCTTGTGCCAGGCAAGGGGGTGTGCGATAAGGGGCAAAAATCGGGCTGGCCGCCCTTAAGATCTAGGCGGGAGCACATCCCTTGCCTGGCACATTCATAACCTTTCTCCAGAAATTTCTAAAGAGCTACCCGGGTCGGGGACGCCGCTGAAGAAGGCTCGGGGCTAAGTTCGCACTTCCCCTTCGCACCCTCTTCGTCCCGCCGGGCTGCTTCACGCAGCTGGGGCCTCCCCGTCAACCGTCTCATTTTGACTGGCAACACGGGAAATTTCCCACCCCCACACTCCAGGTTGTGCAGCCCAAATCTTTAGCATTACAAGTGACACATGGCCTGACAAGCAGGGGACGGCCCCGGGGGTTGAACCACCGAGAGTGGAGGCAGTGAAAAGCTCTGCACCATCCTTGCCATTTTTGAAGAACCACCAAAATGGTTATGGGGAAATCCCTTGTCACATGAGTTTTTGGGGACTAGTTCGGGAACATCTTTGGACACTCTGAAAAACAGGCCCCGCCACGACGGAGGGGAACGGACCAGTGCGACACGACCCTTTCTCTCCTCAATCCAAAAGGGCCCGAATTTTCCCAAAATTTCATCGGTCCTTCATTAGGCATGGTTCGGGGCCCGGGCTAGTGCAAGGTGGCGCACACTCTCGGGTCATCATCTCAGGCAAGTCAGGGCTGTTTGAAGCGTGCCGGGGGGGAAGGGGAGGAGGGGGGAAGGGGGTATTCCTAAAACCCCTGTCCACTCCCCGCCTTGGAAAGAGGTTGGGGGAATTTAGGCGGAGGAGGAAGATGAGGAAAACATTTTGCTAGTGCCCCTCAAACCCGAGGCTTTGGAAACAAGGCTCCATCTCTCACTGGGGCTTGGATGCTCCATTTCCTCCAACATGATCCTCCATTAAGGGCCCTCAAAATGAAAACAGTTACGGGTGGGCCCCCCTCCTGGGCCCCGGGACAAAACAAAACTCAGCACTTTCCTTCCCCCCCACCCCAAATAAGAGTAAAAATGCAGGAAATGAGACCTTCTGATTGATCAACGGAGACATCGTTTGCGTCTGCTTACTTTTCCCCAAAGCACGGTGGGAAAAACATCACGCGTGACAGCATAAGTGCCCAAATAGCAGCGGGAGCACAGGGAAGGGGGGGAACCTAATGGGGGACCTCTGGGAAACTTTGGGTTTTCCCCCTCACCAACGCATCATGAGGCACACATCCAAACACAAATCGCTTAAGACATGGGGAAAATATCTGGCCCAACACCGATGTTTTTGCATGTGTTCCGGACCAAAAGACTTCTGGGTATCCAAAATGGACAGAATGCCCAGCTGGGCTCGTCACGCCATAGAGGTGTTGTCCTGCCCAGCATCCAGCGGTCATATCTGAGCGTACCTTCAGCGACAGCTGGAGGTGTAAATTACAGACAAACGCATGCTGCTTTCCACAGATGATGTGGATCGTTGTTAGATTTCATCAAGATGAAATCAGGCCATGGAACTCTGAGATGTTGTGGCGCCCCAGATTGCCCGAAGTCACCGATTATTGCCGGTCTACTTCACATCCTTTCAAATCGAGAAATGGTCCTCTTGAAAAGCTTTTTTTTTTAAAATGACTTATTTCGTTACTGACCCTTTTTATTCTCTTTTCCATCCTTTTATTCCTTTTGCTGTGAGGTGACTGTAAAAGTCAGCAAGGTTTCATGAACAACACCAGTATTCGCATTACTCACTTTATCTTAAGAAGTTTTCGCATTGACAATGGTTTTAGTGAGGAGCATGTTGCTGTTAAGAGTAACAGCTTAAAAAATTGTCCTTTTGGAACAGAAATTGGGCTTCTAAGTGGCATTTCTCCCACACAGGATTATTTAATTAGTGGTGCTGAGAGAGTCATATTTATAATTGTTTTGGGTCATGTAACTGTTGAGATACACAATAATCAAGGTCTCATTGTGAACAGAAAGTGTGTCTTCTAAGTGGCATTTCTTCCCTCACGAATTTTTATCAGTGTGGCTGAGAAGTCATATTTTATAATTTATATTGTGGGTACATGTTAGCTGTGAGATCCAGCAATAATCATGGTCCGCTTTGTAACAGAAATTGTGCTTCTTAAGTGGGCATTTCTCCCTCACACTTTATTTAACAGTATGGCTGAGAAGTCATTTTTATAATTTTTTGGGTCAATGCAGCTTTTGAAATAGCAGCAATACACAGGTCCTATTTATAAAAAAAATGTTTGTTTTCAAACAGACGTTTTTTCTTCTCACATTGACCAAAGTGCCAAGGTTCATGCTTGAATTTTTGGGGGCAAATTTTGCTTTGGAATGCAGCATACTACAGGTCCAATTCTAAAAAATGTGTGTCTAATAGACATTTGTTTCTCACAATTGTCCATAGTGGCTCATGGCCCATGTTTTTGAATTTTTTGGGTGGCATTTTGCTGTGAACATGCAGCTTACTACAGGTCCTATTCTAAAAAGTATTTGTTTCTAACAGAACATTTGGTTCTTCACAATTGTCCAAAGTGGCTCAAGGGTCATGTCTTTGAATTTTTTGGGTGCATAATGCAGTGACATGCAGCTAATACTACAGGTCCTATTCTAAAAAATGTTTGATTTTCTAACAGACATTGTTGTGTCTTCACAATTGTCCAAAGTGGCTCAAGGGGTCATGCTTTGAATTTTTTGGGGCATTTTGCTGTGACATGCAGCTAAACTACAGGTCCTAATCTAAAAAATGTTATTTCTAAACAACATTTGTTCTTCACAATTGTCAAGAGTGGCCTCAAGGGTGATGATGCTGTCATAAAACAGTAATAAGGTAGGACACTGTTTAGATGGACACATAATGCAAAATGACTTTTTGCTAGATCTTTAACATAGCTATCAATCCCTGTATTGAGACAACCCATTTAATACAATGAATAAAAAAGATAAACATAGAGCATGGTGGTTGATGTCCTATCCTAATATAAAAATGGTGTTTTAATGAGGAATTAAAACTACTAAAAAACTTGCATGTACAAAATAGCGCTGGTAAAAAAAAATCCCCTGAATTGTGTTACAAGGGAGGTGTACAGGAAAACTTGACCAATTGTAGGTTATAATCAGAGGACATGTAATATGGAGCACGGGACAGAGAACAATGTATAGCAGAGACAAATTACCACCAGCACATTGATTAAAATAGAAAAAAGAATGCCAAGCTAAAGGGCACCTGGGTGTAACAGGAGCGTTAACGCACCCAGTTATTTCCAAGTGAAGCTCAATTGGTCCGCACACAGTACGGAGGGGAAAGCGCGTTACCCAGTTCATGGACAGTGTACTGAGGAAAGGCGGAGTTCCACACTTCCGCTCCGTCACACTGCTTCAGCACGACAGTTTTTGTTGCTAGCGTCATCAGGGCCATTTTAACCGCTGTTAATAGATGACGGACGCCATCCTGGGCTCTCACCGCACCCAGCTGTAACTCCGGCCCTGGTCATGCGGTGTCACAGGAGCAGTTCTAGTCAATGTCCAGTTCAACTAAAATGGTGGTTAAAAGACTCCTTTTTCTGGCACTTTTTAAACTGTGGGTCAGACAGGTTTAATGGTCATTCTGCGGTAAAGACAGATATAGTTAGTGTCCAGTTCAACTAAAATGGTGGTTGAAGACTCCTTTTTGTGGCACTTTTCAAATCTGGGGTCATGCAGGTTTGGGGCTCATGCTGTTCCAGGACAGGGATATTCAATGTCCAGTTCAAGTAACATGATGGTTCAAATCATACTGCCTTCTGGCACTTTTTTAATTTGTGGGTGATGCAGGTTTAAGGGTCATGCTGTGGTACAAGACAGGGATAGTAAATGGTCTGTGACTTTTTTTCTGTGACTTTTATAACCTAAGTTGTTGCCTAAGATGTAGCACGTATCCATTTGACTGTTGTGGATGTTAATTTCAGCTTCTCCAGCCTTGTTTGGGTGTAATAATGAAGGTGTTGTTGCTCTCCCATAGACTTTAATGGTAACCTTATCGATAGCGGCCGACTATCGACTATCGCTCGATCTCGATAGCCAACGCAATCGCTCAACACTACTTATTAAGCTGCACATGGTAAAGTTGTTGTTAGTTCAAAATGCATAAGTGTATCCCCTTGTCTCTGACCCACAACGTTTATGATTTTTTAATTATTCATCAATAAATTTTGAAGGTTTAAATTTTTGGAGACATATGTGTACTAAACTGCTTATCTGATCCCAACAAAGTCTTGAAGGAGTGGTGAGCTGGCTAACTTCCCTACTGTTTTCAACCTAGAGATTGATCCTGAAATTTATATTGCATAGTAAAAACAAGAAAATCTCACAGACCACTTTATAACCTCCATGCCCTTTAGGTATTCTGTGGCTACTGCATCCGACTAATTATTACCATGCTGCCCAGTTGGCCTAATTTAGTTCTTCTTACTAGTTAAACTTCTGCCCCCATATGAATCCCTGGCAAGCAGTTGCGTACTCTGCTCTATATTAAGACTGTCTTAGAAACTTATTGCATGTGTATATACTTTTATCGCTACTTACAGTACATTAAATTATATTATGGTATATAGTATTGGTTTTGCTAATTTTTGAGACACTGGATTTTCCAATGAAACAAACATTCATTGTTAAGTAAAGTCTACATAAAGTCTCTAACTGTATGATTTATTTCAGTGAGGATCAATAACATTGGAGACTCTTGCAGTAGTCTGCCAATATGTTTCTATCCCATCTACCATAATGCCTTTCTAGCATTACCTGCGTATCCGGATGGAACCTTTTCCCTTGTTTCTTACTAAAATCTCCAAGATTATCTGGAAATCTCAAGAACTATCTATTGTACTTTTATACTCATATAATGTTATCATTCAATTTTGAGAGTTTACAAACATGTTTTGCACCAATTTTTCATAACTGTCTGCATTGTGGTTACCCAAGAAGCTCCTGACAATAGAGACATACAGGCAGTCCCCGGCTTACAACATTCTGAGTTACGTCTGTCTGGGTAGGAACAGAGACTTACGAGGCGTTTCTCAGTGTGCTGACGTCACACACTAAGTCACACCACATAATGACATTACTCTTTCAGGACATCATAGTCATTCTGCTGTATGCCCCTACTAGGATGAAGCAAACCTCTCCCGTCATGCATGCAGTCAGCCCATGTTTGGGAGGTCTGTCAGGGAGCACAGTTTCACAGTGTACAGTATCTTCACCTGTTCCCTGCCCCCTCCAGGATTAAAAATATTTACTAATCATGTGGCAGTGGATTAGTGCATAAGCTTAACATGTGTGGTGTGGCATGCTGGCACTTTTAGTTCCATAGCAGCAGCTGTGTACGGGCAGCTGCTGTGGAACTACAAGTTCCAACATGTCATGCCACACATGTTAAACACATGTACATATAAACATGATAGGGGTGTTAACTCACTACCCAAAACTAAAAAAAAAAATGTTTTTTGCCAGGAATTAAAATGTGCACATTAAAAAAATGTGCATGTTCTGACTTACATAGAAAATTCAACTTAAGAACAAGATCTGATCTCGTTCATAACCCAGAGACTTCCTGTATTTGCACCAATCCTGAACTTTAACATCATTATGCATTTTGTTAAAAAAATTTTGTTGAAGACTTTATGAATTTAAGGACTAAACAACTCGTGTTTTATATTGAGTGACTTGTCCGATTTTTGTCTTTTGATCTTGATTTGTTCTACTAGCCCACATTCAGTTGAAACATCTAGAGTGTTCAGCTTACAGGATAATGTTATATTTTAATAGCTAAGACTCTTACGGATGGGGCAATACCAATTATTTGTAACTTTTTTTATTTTTTTCATTTGTAATATGGCAAAAAGGGAATGTTTTGAACTTTTAATAATTTTTATTTTTTTTAAACTTTTTTTTCACTCTTGAACTTGTAGTCTCCATCAGAGTATTTGACCTCTAGAGGGCTTGATCGCTTTTACACCCTTCTGCGTTATACAAAATATGTAGAAAGGTGTACCAAAATTGTCTTTCTATTACTTCTTGCCTTAGACAGAAAGAATTAGAAGCATTAACATGGTGGCTATATTAGGCTGTCAGCTGTCATGGCAGCACCCTAAGATCTTGTCGCGGAGGGACTGATGATAGTGAGGAACTGTGCAAAGCATCTAAAGAGTTAAATAGTTTTTAGCGGCAAGTGTCAGCTGTAATTAAGAACCAGCACCTGCTGCGTATGGAGCAGACTCAACAAGTGAACCTGCTCCATATGTCCTTATTGGCATTGTGATGTAAGTTTACGTCAAATTTCAGTAAGGGGTTAAAGGATGTTTAGGTCAGCTCAAGCTGAAAGAGGGGGCAACACTTGTAGTCGTCTTCCCCATTAATTCCAGTGGGAGTTCCGAATTTAGTTGAGCACAATCGCTCTGCTGTATTTGAAACTCCTATAGCAATGAATATTCACAAGGAATAAATCTCACTAAAATGGAATTTCTTGTAATCCCACCGTCTACTAACCGACCTCTCTCTGCTATTTCTGTTTCCGTGTGTGATACTACCATAACTCCTAGGCAGCAGGCCCGTTGTCTTGGGGTTACACTAGATTCTGATCTGTCCTTCACCCCTTATATTCAATCCCTTGCCCGTTCCTGTCACCTGCACCTCAAGAACATCTCCAGAATCCGTCCTTTTCTTACCGTGAAAACAACTCAATCTCTAATTACGCCTCTTATTCTTTCTCGTCTTGACTACTGTAACTCCCTAATAATCAGTTTCCCTCTATGCAAACTCTCCCCTCTCCAATCTTTTCTGAATGCAACAGCCAGGTTCATCTTTCTTTCCAAGCCACTATACCGATGCCTCTATCCTGTATCAGTCACTGCAATGGTTGCCCATTCGGTAGTTGCCCAACTCATCACTCTCACCCATAAAGCTCTCCACAGTCCTGCACCCCGCTACATCTCTTCCCTCAACTCTGTTTACCACCCTACCCGATGCGGCACCAGTTCTCTGGAATAAGCTACCCCATACAATCAGGCAAACTCATAACCCCCAAAGCTTTAAGAGTGCCCTGAGAATACATCTTCCTAGGCACGCCTACCAAGATACCTAATTGCTAACAGCCCGCTTTCTGTCACACACACTTCTGTCACTCCCTACGCTTGAGCAGTCACAGGCACTTATCTGTATATATATACAGGCACTTATAGTATATATATATATATAGTATTCGGCTCCCTTGAACTTTTCAACCTTTTGAAACATTTCTGGCTTCAAACAAAGAGATATCAAATTTGAATTTTTTTTGTGAAGAATCAACAACAAGTGGGACACAGTTGTTAAGTGAAATGAAATTTATTGGATATTTTAAACTTTTGTAAAGAAAACAAAAAAACTGGAAAGTGGGGTGTGCAATATTATTCGGCCCCTTTACTTTCAGTGCAGCAAACTCACTCCAGAAGTTCAGTGAGGATCTCTGAATGATCCAATGTTGTCCTAAATGACTGATGATGATAAATATAATCCACCTCTGTGTAATCAAGTCTCCGTATAAATGCATCTGCTCTGTGATAGTCTCAGGGTTCTGTTTAAAGCACAGAGAGCATCATGAAGACCAAGGAACACACCTGACATGTTTGTGATACTGTTGTGGAGAAGTTTGAAGCCGGATACAAAAAGATTTCCCAAACCTTAAACATCCCAAGGAGCATTGTGCAAGCGATCATATTGAAGTGGAAGGAGTATCAGACCACTGCAATTCTACCAAGACCCGGCCGTCCCTCTAAACTTTCATCTCAAACAAGGAGAAGACTGATCAGAGATGCAGCAAAGAGACCCATGATCACTCTGGATGGACTGCAGAGATCTACAGCTGAGGTGGGAGAGTCTGTCCATAGGACAACAATCAGTCGTACACTGCACAAATCTGGCCTTTATGGAAGAGTGGCAAGAAGAAAGCCATTTCTCAAAGATATCCATAAAAAGTCTCGTTTAAAGTTTGCCACAAGCCAATTGGGAGACACCAAACATGTGGAAGAATGGGCTCTGGTCAAATGAAACCAAACTCTAACTTTTTGGCCACAATGCAAAACGATATGTTTGGTGTAAAAGCAACACAGCTCATCACCCTGAACACACCATCCACACTGTCAAACATGGTGGTGGCAGCATCATGGTTTGGGCCTGATTTTCTTCAGCAGGGACAGGGAAGATGGTTAAAATTGATGGGAAGATGGATGGAGCCAAATACAGGACCATTCTGGAAGAAAACCTGTTGGAGTCTGCAAAAGACCTGAGACTGTAACGGAGATTTATCTTCCAAGAAGACAATGATCCCAAACATAAAGCAAAATCTACAATGGAAGGTTCACAAATAAACGTATCCAGGTGTTAGAATGGACAAGTCAAAGTCCAGACCTGAATCTAATCGAGAATCTGTGGAAAGAGCTGAAAACTGCTGTTCACAAATGCTCTCCATCCAACCTCACTGAGCTCGAGCTGTTTTCCAAGGAATAATGGCCAAGAATTTTAGTCTCTCGATGTGCAAGACTGATAGAGACATACCCCAAGCGACTTGCAGCTGTAATCGCAGCAAAAGGTGGCGCTACAAAGTATTAACTTAAGGGGCCGAATAATTTTGTACGCCCCATTTTTCAGTTTTTTATTTTTTACAAAAGTTTAAAATATCCAATAAATTTCGTTTCACTCACAATTGTGTCCCACTTGTTGATTCTTCAAAAAAAAAAAAAAATAATTTTATATCTATATGATTGAAGCCTGATATGTGGCAAAAGGTTGAAAAGTTCAAAATATATATGGTCTGGGTGGCAGGTTCATCCACTTTTTATGTAAACCACCCCTTATTTATGCAACATGGCTGGACCATTGTAAACTAAGCACTTCTCTCCCTTTGTCTCCCTCATATGCCCTAAAAGATTGTAAACTCTTGCAAGCAGGGCCCTCACACCTTGTGTCTGATATGTAAGTAGCATGTTACACTTGTCTGATATTGACACGCTTAAAAAGAGTAATTATTTTGAGGGTAGTTGAATCGTTTTGAAACTTTTTTTATCACGTCTTCAAAAAACCATAAAAACTTGAAATTAATTCTTCACAATGGACAAAGGACTAAGATTGTTCACCTGTTACATTTCTTAAATTTAGTCCAGGCTATTGAGATGAGCAGGGAGATACTGAGTTCTCAGCTGCTTATAAATCCTAAACAATTATTGTTAGAGTCCTGTCGACAGCGAGCGTAGAAATGATCTGCGGCCAAAGCTGTTTGTCAGCTGCACTTAGTTTTGTATATCTGTCTGCAAAGTAGTGTATCTGTTGTTCATTATCATTCGACATCATTTCTTCTCTCCTGGCTAACTTCCTCCTGTTATGGAGGTCCTGCGTGGGACTTTATTTATTTATTTATTTTTTGTACAGGAAGGGAATTTCCTATTTTATCATTTTATGGGGGTCAAAGAGCACCACATATTGAGGGGATCATTTATAACAATAAAATAGTGTCACTGGATAAATGCAAAGCAGATGTTAAATAGAAAAAAAAATTCAGGGGATGGTTGTTAGGGCAGGAAGGTATATTATTATTACTGATATTTTCATACTGTTTCATATACAGTACCTCAATTGTCACTTTATGTACTAAATAACAATGATACTAAAAGATAAACTCTAGATCATATCTTTGATACATTTTGCTTACTAAACAGACAGTACTAACTGAACACACTAGATAAAACACACTATATTATTTAAACATTTGATAATTACAGTACTATATTTTTAGCATTGAAATGTGGCCTTTTACACTAATTTATATAGTTTTTGCTATTCTTAGGTAGACAGGTAGACCGTGATATTATCATAATCGAGTGTAATGCGTTGAAGTCCTGTTGATACATGTCATCCTTAGTTTCTAGTGGCTGTCATATATTAAAGAGTTTTTTAAGACTTCTAAAGAAATATATAATATTTATGCATTTATTTATTTTTTTTACTGCTGGAGAAGAAAACTGAATGCACTGGTCTTTTTTTTTTTTGCAATTGGTTCTGTTGAATCCAAAATGCATGTGGGGATCTGGAAGTGTCTCTTATTCTGCAAAAAAAGAATTTGGAATGTAATGCATGTTGATAAATACCAATAACAACAATGGCTCTTAGTTTGTGAGTACTAGTCTTGCTCGAACTTGATCCCTATTTGCTTCGACATGGGTTATTATTATTATTCAATCTTAGGCTATGTTCACACGGCTTAAAATAGGACGTATTTCAGTCTGTAATTACGCGCCGTACTCCGTGGATCACGGCTGGAATACGTCCCAGTCATTACAGTAATCCACAGTTCTCATAGAGAACTATAGATTACGTCTCCTCTCCCTGCTCGGCGAATCCGCCGCGGGGGGAGATAAGTGACATGTCATTTTCTAGCGGCGCGTATAGTAATGATATCTATGGGCCGGCGAGGTGCCGGCCCCCCCTCCCGCCCCCATCCACACGGCATAACTGCGGGGCGTAATTACGCTCCGCAAATAAGCCGTGTGAACATAGCCTTAGAGTGCCATTAATTCCAGGGCAATGTATAAACAAAGGGGGTCAGATACATAATATAAGACTTACTACAAATACAATAATACAACTAAATAACAACCTGGTATAGAGGAAAAGAGAACACTGGCCACAAGTGCTTACAATCTACAATGGAGGAGGAAGGACACAGAAGGTGAGGGACGGAGATGTTTGTATTACGGTGTGGTGGCAGCATGGCTATTGTTGGTTGTAGCCTACCTTTAAGAGATGGGTTTTCAAGTCACTTTTAAAAGCTGTAGGGGTGGAAGAGAGTCTGATATGTTGTGGTTGTAAGTTTCACAGTATGGTGGATGTACAGGAAGTTATGAAGACAATTATGTGAGGACCTGACAAATGAAGAGCAGAAAAGGACATCCTGTGAGAAACAGATATTGTGTGAGGACAGGTGTCTGGTGGTAAAGGCAGAGATGTTTGGAGTGGACAGGTTATGGAGAGCCTTGTATGTCATTTTAGTAACTTGAACTGATGATAGATCTAAGGTAGAGGTTGAATGGGATGGAGGAAAGATGATAAACTTAGTTTTCTCCATAATGGGTTCAACCATACTTGTGAAAAATTCAGGTTTCCGATGTTCTAAATCAAATTTTCTCTCTAACCCTATCCCTAACCATAACTGTAACCATAGCCATAACCCTAACTCTAAGTTAGGGTTGTTTAAGGTGTTTTAGGAGGTTAACTTATTAGTCTTGAAAAAGTTTCTCGTGTAGCCTAACTTCTAGTTCAACATCTATTTTCTAGTTCATCTATTGTTACTTCCAGTTACTTCGCCATAGTCCCCTTCTGGTTATCAAAATATTGGGCCTATGGTGAAGTCATCAAAAGTGCCATTGGTAAATTAATCCCCTAAAACTCCTTAAGTAACTGTTACTCTCACTTAGGGTTAGAGTTACAGTTGACTTTTTTGAGATTTTTGCCAAAAATTGTTTCAGGCCAAAACAAACCAAAGCACTTAGATTTAAGTCAAATTTGGCTTTTACCTTAATCTGAAGTGCATTATTACTAATCACAGTCATCTTATATCTAATGTGGTACATTGCTACTAAACCATTAGACCCATGACCTACTCAGAGCTGTATGCCCCTGAACACAAGGGCCAGATGTATGAAACTGTTTAGGTCTAAAACTCACTCTTTTGCCCATAGGTTACTATGGGCAAAAGAGTGAGTTTTAGACCTAAACTCACTCTTTTGCCCATAGTAACCTATGGGCAAAAAAGTGAGTTTTAGACCTAAACATGTTGATACATGTGGCCCAAAGTGCTTAGTTAAGAAAAAATAATTTTCTGTCAGAAGCATGCAAGCCTTCTTCATAACAGTGTCGGGAGCAACAGGATTTTCTTTTATACTCTTAAAAAGATTATTTAAATGAATTTCCACTTCAGGTTAAATCCTATCATTGTGATATTGCCAACTGATAACATAATAAAATACAATATAATATTATATATATATATATTATATATTATATTATATATTATGAAATTATGAAATATGAAAAATATACATATACATACGTAAATATATATGTGTGTATATATATATTCACACACACTCCATCCGACTTAGCACTTCTTGGAAGATGTTAACACGAACAATTAAGCTAAATTATTTAAGGTAAGCTCTATGACCCTTAAACAGTCGTAAACACCTTTGCAATATGACTTTACTTGCTTATGGTCATGAGGATTTGAAAGCATTATATGAGATATCTGATAAGAGCAGGTCAAAAGCCAGAAGATTAAGTAACTTTAGGCTTAGATGTCAGAGGAAAGTGTAGGTATTTTTCTCTAAGATAAACATATGGACTCTTGACTCAATGCACTGGCTTATATACCCTTTGAAAGGTCATAGTCTTTGAAACCCAGGTCTGAGTGTCATCAGGGATTTCCGATCATTACAGATCAGCTGTATTCCTGTTTTATCTATTGCATTTGTTGGCTTTAGAAGAACTGGCTATTTATAAAATGGTCACTAGATCCCAAATATGCAAATTGTGTCAGTTATAAAAATACTAATACTAGAGGTATATATTTTACCCCTTTTTTCACGTTTAATTATTAGGAGTGAAATGGTGGTAGCATAAAATGCTTTTACCTTGGATCAATAAAAGCAAGGGAGCGATATTTCCTTACTACGTAAAAATTCAGATTTACTTACCAATTATATAAAATAAATCTGTGTTGCGACACAGGTGCACTCCAAACTTTAAGTGCTTTTGTAATGCGCCAAAGACACTTTTTAGTGCGCCAAAGTTTAGGGGCATTCTGGGAGTGTTGCACTACATTCATAGAAATAGACACATTTATGATTCTTTGATAGGAAACAAATCCAGCATAGAGGTGTAAAAACATGATGAGCTTTATTGGAAGAATGGCATCTTCAATACAGGGGACACAAACGCCCGAAACGCGTCTGTCTAGTGTGGTGGTGGTTGGTCACTTGTGTCCAATGTATTGAAGATGCCATTCTTCCAATAAAGCTCATCATGTTTTTACACCTCTAGGCTGCATTCGTTTCCTATTGGAGAATACATTTGTGCTGAGTTTTGCCTGCGGGTCGAAGGCTTGGAATACGTGCAGCTGGGTGTAATTGGAGCCTCAAGCGGGAGTTGCCTGTTCATTCATCACGGCAAGCTTAAAGGTCAGTCCTCTCTGGTGTTGTTCACACTTTCTGTATTGCGTTATGATTCTTTGATAACAAATCTAGGCGCAGAACAGTTAGAACAGCCAGACCAGGTTAAAGGCGGTCTACCTGAGTCAGACTTGTCGTGTTGGCACTAGACTACGACTGTATGTATGAAGAACATTCTGGCATATTCTATACTACCATAAAGCAATTTAGAACTGGTCTGTCAGCGCCAGGATTCATGCAATTCTCCCTATGTTCTTGTCGTGTCAATGCTTTCGTTAAGGTCTAGGGCTTAAAAGTTACTATACTTATAATTCCCTACAAGACATCTGTAATGGGACGCACCCGTGCTAACCATGGGACGTTCCACGGTCTATGTGCTGGTCCATGGTCGCACCTCCTCCTCTGCCTCTGCCTGGACTGTTACTCATCCTTCCTCACTCATAGCTAACATCCTTGTCTGCCTTCTACTCCCCTGTTCTCTCTGTGTAGCCTAATTTAAAGAGCCAGAGCAAGCCAATCACTTGTTGCTCAGCCTACCACCTCAGACCATTGACTTTTTTTGGACACCTCACCTGGTATCCCACACCCAGTTATTGGTGTATGTTCCTTGCATGTCTACCGATCTTTAGCTATGTTCCTGACCCTGCCTTGTCTGCTGTCTGTCCTAACCTCACGCCTGAACATGACTCTGGTGTTATGCTGCCGGACCTCACTGCACCACAGTCTCATCCTCTGGAATTTCATTACTCTTCACATCGATTGTCACCTTGAGGACCTACATTGAGGGTAGCGACCTGAGAGTTCCCTGCAGCCAAGTCCAACCTATCTTGTGGCTCTGTTGAAATCCTTAGACTAAGCCACTAAGTCCATAATCTCAGCACTCTTGCTACGTCTTGCCAGAGGCGGAGTGTAATAGGAGAGTGGTTTTTTGACAATATGCTGCAATGCAAGTCCCTAAATAGAAAAATAAGTATATGAAGCTTTCTAAAAATAACCTAAAATATTAAAACTTTTAAAACATATTAAAAAAGAATTAATGAAGTCACATTGACAAGCAGAATAAAGATATTTCATTCTTACTATACCTTAAAAATTATTAAGGTACTATACCCTATATTATGATTATTTTTCATCCCTCCCCAGAAAAATGTTTTTGGGTTTCTAAATAAATTATATGGAAAATTAAATGATACCATTAAAAAATACAACTTATTCTGTAACAAACAAAATAAAAAAAAAAAACTCTGGCTCTTGGAAGGTGAGGAGAAATAATTGAAAATCTAAATCTGGGCTGTGTCTCCAATGGTTTAAAGGGGTGTTGCCACAATGACAACTTATTACCTAACCACAAGATTGAAGGTAAGCGTCCTACGTTCCCCAATTTAAGTTGAGCATTGGTCAAGTATGCCCATTGCTGCTCCATGCATGCAGAATCTATAGGACCGTCAAAGGTACCAGTCTTAAGATTTGAAAAATTGTAAGTATGAAATTTAAAATGTATTTATTTTTTCTTCGACTTTGAATTGGACAGTGATTTGCCTTTGCGATCCTTGTGTGGCCGACATTATAAATGTCACTTTGTATTTTAAAAATTGTTACTTTCGGTTAGTGTTTCTCTTGATAAAAAACCAGGCTTCAGATCTGTTGGGTGAAATTAGTGTATAACTGTCCATTTAAAACTAAACTGTGGTCCTTTCCCCCCTACTTCTTATTATTCAAATGTAGGGAACCTAATTACAAACACTGGAAAGTTCTCCCCAGTCTTCCAAACAGAGAAAAAAACAGTGACACAAAATGAAAGGGCAACACACAGAAAAGAACCCGTAAGACCTAATGAATCCACACTAAACACCTCTCCACAGAAATGTCAAACATTTCTCTTAGCACAAAACAAGGCTTAAAGAATTTTCTGCTTTTGTCTCTCTGCTAATTCCTTAAGCAGAGAGAGAGATTTTCTTCTGGGAGTGTTATTGGACAAAGAACTAAACAGCAAATAAACAATGGCCTCTCATAGAGTAAGCGAGTATGAATAAAATTCATGAGTCTTTAAAGAGTTTATACTGAAAGAATGTGGGGGATTATTTACAATTAAAGCATAGGCCCTGAAATAGTTATTATCAAAATGAATAAGAGAGTATTTCTTTTCTATGAACATGCACCTGGATCCTCTCAGTTTGTTCATAGTGTGTTTCGTAAAGGTTTGATGTTGTAAAAATCCACCGCACAAAAGATGTCAGCTTAATGTGTTAGAATAAAAGAATTGTGTAAAGGCGTTGTATAGAGTCTGTTACTTTTTATCTCTCTATAAGACAGTTTATCCTAAAGGTTATTAATCAAGGAGATATAATGCTTTAGACTTTTGCCTTCGTTCCAACTTGGGCTGCAGTCAACTTTTTCCATTTTTTTTTTAGTTTTAATCATACTTTTAAATCTCTTGATCCATTTGTTCAATGGAGGTTTCATATAATGGTCTTTGATGATTACTGTAACTTGGAATAAACTAAAGTTATAGAAAATAGCAGGTACATTTGTAATAAAAAAGTGGTTATTTATGGTTACATTTTAGTTGGGCAATCAAGTGCTTGGTATAGAACAAATGTTGCAATATGTGAGAAAATCTCTGTATGAATAACCATCACTGCTTCTTTCCATGTAAAAAAGCCAAAAAAAGAGCAAGTTCGACAATGGGAAAATAGCTCTGACAATAAATGAAAAAAGCAATTTAGTCTATCTTGCTATACCAACCATGTCTTCCTATGATTAAGCACAATTCAAAATTGAGACTTGCATTCCGTGTTTTTCTCTTTGGTAGGCATCATCAAAATTGTTACGAAAATAGAAAAATAACTGGCATGGTGCAGCTCACGCCATATCCTTCATAATGAATGTAGCAGTGACAGATCTATGATATGAAAGTGGTGCACGGTTATGTCCAACAGTATTCCAGTCAGAAGGAACAAATCCATGGACAGTGGGGAAAGTAAGTATCTGGCACATTGATGATTTTGCAAGTTTTCCCACCTCCAAAGAATGAAGATATCTGTAATTTCTATCATAGGTACACTTCAGCTGTGAGAGACAGAATCTAAAAAATTTTTCGAAAATCACATTGTATGATTTTTAAATAATTAATTTGCATTTTATTGCATGAAATAAGTTTTTTGTTATGATTCACACCGCGGTCCACTTCCTCGGACCGCGGATGTGCCCATGTCTCCACTGGTGTCACTGCTGTGTCCCTTGTTGTGGTACCTGTGCTGGTGGCAACGTCCGCTGCCAGATTCAACTCACCTGTTCTTGCTCCTGCTCTGGTCTGCAAACTGGTGCGCACTCATGTCCTATGGCTTCATGTGTCCAATTACAGTCCTGGATTAGATTCTTATTCAATGACCTTTGACCTCTGGTGATTTAAGGAACTTCCTACCTCTGCTTTAGTGTCAGTTTGTTGGTTTTCTTCCTTGCTTCAGACTTCTGCCTGCTGAGTTAGTTGCTGTTCCTCAGTTAACCCCTGTGTTAGCTACAGTTAACACCTGTGTAACATGCGTTATCCATTTCTGCTGTTACCTGCTGCCATGCCAGTCTGCTACATGTCTGGGACTTTGCTACAAGTATACGGTTGCACCTGCTTGTCACCTGTCACCTCTGCCTGTGCCTACTGTTCTAGGTCCTGCACTTCGGCTGTCACCACGAGTAGGCACATCAGGGATAGCGATCTGGGGGTTCCATGCAGCAAAGTCTGTACGGCCTTGTGGTGGGCTACGATGAAGACCAGGGCCCCTTAGGCTCTGCTCCCTGGCATGGCCTTCATCTATAACACTATCAGCACTTGCGGTGACCCAGGGAAAAAACATCTCCCGTTTTTCCCCATTTATCC
>JAODAL010066542.1:0-17711 GCA_025379985.1 Phyllomedusa bahiana | reverse complement strand
GCGCAAATGTTTTGTTGGAAATTTTAATTGATTTATGTTTATAAAGGGTTTCCCCTTTTTTTTTTCTGAGTTTTGTCAACTAATAAAAATGATTTTTTTATTAATACCCCATGCCGCACGGCGCTAGAGGGGGAGATTTTTTTGCGCCGATTCTCCCATAGTTTAACAATGGGGAATTTTGGGCTCGCGCCTGATTGGCTGGGATTGCCAAGCCCCCGCTACCCAGCCAAAATCTTTTCTGTTTTTTTTACTGTATTTTTGAACTGTCCACCCCTTTTTGATTTTTTGTTTTGATCAAAACTTCCCATAGGAATAATGGGACTTTGTCGCTCCTATTTGTTTGGGCCCGAGCTAGCCAAGCCCCCCCCCTAGCTCAGCCAATCAGCTCTTTTCGTTTTTTTACTGTATTTTGAACTATCCCCCCTTTGATTTTGATGGTCCAAAACTTTCCTAGGATATAAGGGGGACTTTGTCGCCCTATTCTAAATTGGCCAAAAGCTACCAAAGCCCCTGTAGCTAGAAATAGCTCTTTTCTGCCTTTTTTTTTATGTATTTTAAACTGCCCCGCCTTTGATTGTGTTGGTCAAAAAATTTCCATAGGATAAGGGTTCACTGTCGCTCCATTCTGTTTGGCCGGTTTTCCCCAAACCAAAATTGAGAAAGCTTTCAGAATTTAAATTTAAATTTTTCCCGGCAATTTCCAATACCGAAATTCTTGAATTGACCTTTTAGATTTTTGGAAATTGATTTTTTAATGTTTTTTTTTTTTTTTTGGGGTTTTGTCGTTTTTTCTGAAAAATGTTTTCCGCCTTTCAAAAAGGGCGTTTTTTCGGAATCATACCCCTGCCGCACAAGCAGAGGCTGAGATTTGTGTAGCGATCTTTTATTTTTTCTCGCATGTTCCGTTCTTGCTTCACTTGCCTCCGCCGGAGCTTTTTAGACCAGAAAACCAAAGGTCTCCCTTTTTGGGAGCTGCGACGCTGCATTGCACCTCGCTTTCCCGACTCGCCATGAAACATCCCCTCGGATTTTTTTCGAGCGTGCCGCGTGCCCCGGAACGCCAAACCCGGCCCCACACCCGGCCCATTGCCCCCAACCCATCTTTGCGGGGCGCAGTGAATTGGTAAAACGCTGTGCCTAACACCGATCCCTGGTCCGAGGGGGATTCAGGCCGGGAGGCGCGGGTTACCCAGAAATCGGGGAAAACCCCACCCTACATGTCGCCCATAGTCTTTGAGGTAAGCCCAGGGATTTATTGCTCGTTTTGCTCTTGGCATTCTGAGGTGGATGGTTGGGGGGTTGGTGTCGAATCATTTAAAAATTACAACTGCAAACTTTGTGCTGGCCCACAGCCCTCCCCTTGGCTTTCCGAATCAAAAAATTCTTCAGAAGGTGAATTCCCACTTTTGTTTCCCATCAAATTAAAGCAAAACCTGAGTTCCTTTTTTTTCATTCAAAGTATAAGGTAAGCTCAAAAAAGGAGACTTTGTTAGAACATCTTTTGAAGCAAAACCTTATTCCTTGTTAAAACCCAATATTTGACAGGGGCCCCGATGGTTTGCGTATGCTGGGTTTGGGATCTCCTTTCCTCATTAATTTCCCCGGGAATTTGTAAAAAACTTGGAAAAAGAAGCCCAAAAATTGGTTTTGCCCTGAATTTGAGCCCAAAAAGAACTCACAGGACTCACCCCAGTTATGTGTGGGGGGGGGTTCGTAACCCAAAAAGAAAAGCCATATTTTTTTTTTCAGCCTTTTCTTTCAAAATGAGCAATCCGTAAAATTTTTAAACAGGGTTGGGTTTTGGCTTTCCCACTTCCCGTTAGCTTTGGATTTGGGTTGTAGACGTGTTCAATGGCTTAGATTTTAGAAATCCTGGTTTTTCCCTGAAAATAAAATGGGCCCTTATCGCTAAATTTTCGTTTAGGCAAACCATGCGCCCCAAACCCCCTCAATTACTTTTGATGAAGTTGTTTTATGAGTTCCCACCTCTTGCCACTTAAAAACATCCACAATGACTAAAGATGGTGCCAGAGGGGAGTCACACGATCATAGCCAGATTTTCCTGGTCCCTTAGGAAAAAAGTATTGTTAGGGTTTTGGTTTTATTTGCTGCCCACCAGTTGACAGCTCGACATGAAAAAAAACCATATTTTCCACATACTTGTCGTTTCCGGGCCACCAAATTTCTCGCGTAATCGTTGTTTGGTTGGGCACAATCCCTTTGGGGGCCCTCATGAGCTAAGTTAAATTTTGCTTTTCTTAATTCTTTAGATATCACAATACTTTTCCCCCGTAAAACAATTGTCCAGCAATACTCATTTCTGTTGCTCGTGATATCCGGGGGTACAATCTTTAAACCCTCGTGTCTTTCCCTTTCTAATGTTTAATTTTTTCGGGGCCCCACTGTGACAATTTTCCCCCCTCCTGGTTGTCAAGTTTGGGGAATGGTTTCGCAAAAAAAAAACGTTGTACTCTCTGCTAAGTTATGAATGGTGTTTAAGATGGGACTTTCTGGAAAGTGCATCGTGATTAGAGGTCCAGGCCTGTATTGCATTTAAATGGGTATGGAAAACGTCGAAAACCCATCTTAAATTTTGGGGCGAGGTTTTGTCAGGAGAAAAAAATTTCACCTCCAGTGGCTTGTATCTGTTACAATTTTAAAAATCAAATCCATAGAGATAGGTGTGGAACCTTTCAATCCCCAAAAACAGCCCAAACCCTTTTTCTAGTCTAGAATACCATCTTTCCACATCAGTAAGGGATCTGCTTGAATATGAATGGTCTGTAGTGCCTGTGCTTTTGCCTTTGTACTAAGTGGCCCCAAATCCTAGGGGCTGGCTCGACAATAATTTGAGCTTGTGCAGAAGGATTAAAAATGGGCAAAAGTTTGGCACAGGAAAGCGCTTCTTGTTCAAAAAACGCGTTTTGTTCAAAAAAACCCCCTTCCAAAGGGGGATTTTTTTGCGGGTTAACTGTTCGGGGGTTCGCTGACAGTCGCCATATTGGAATAAATTTGACAGAAATTCACAAACCCCAAGAAAGCTTCGCACTTTGCGGGGTTTTCAGGGTTTTGGTTCAGACACAGTTTGATCTTACTGTCCTCTGGCCCAATCCTTTTTCCCGACAGCCGTGGCCAGAAAAGTCATCTTTTCATTTGAAACTGATTTCATTTAAAGTCACCCTTTTCCCACCAGAAAGCGGTTCAGCACTGCCCCAGACATTCTTTTGTTGGGGTTGTTTGTCCCCCAAAAAATTATATCATCAAAAATATTATGTGTCCCTTTCACACCCTGTAACACTTGCTGAATTTCACATTTGATAGGCCTAGGTGCTGAATACCCAAAATCAGTTCTTTACCCCAAAAAAGACCTTTGGGCTTGCGAATGTTGTAATGATTTAGGCTGGGGTCAAATTGAATTTATGATAACCCCCCTTTCAAATCCAATTTTCTGAAAAACACTTGCCCCTTCACTCATGTAAACATCTTCAATTGTGGGCATTGGTTTCTTTTTTGGAGTACAGCTTGGGTTTGCCGTCCATTTCCACCAGATCTGAAAAGTAGTTCCCCTTTTTACAAAAAACTAATGGAGATACCCAGGGGGTGGGTTTCCATGGTTCAATGATATCAATTTTTCCCTTTTTCTGCAAGCTTGTTTCCACAGGTGATCTAGGCTATAAAGGGAAAATAACAATTGGTTGTGCAAAAGGTTTTTACATGTGGGTCAATGTGAACTGGTAATGAAAAATCTTTTAATTTCCAAACCCCGAGAAACAAACTTTAAATTCCTCTTTCAGTGAAGAAATAGAAAGGGGAAAAACATGTTCACATTTTCACTGTTGCATCAAGTCCAAACTTTAGTAGCCTAGTTCCTAAACATTCTCGGGCCAGCAGAGGGTCCTGTTATCCCAACCCAGAATTTCAGTCCCCAATGGAGATCTTCCCTGTATTTTTAACGAAGTGTAGAACTTTTCCCTTTGTTGTAGTGGAGTACTAGGCCATATGTAAATCCGTTCATTGGTTTTGCATAATTTTAAGGTGATTTTTCCAGCTTTTTAGGCCGTTCACAGGCTTTAAAAAATGGGCCATATTTCGGTCCGTAAAATTTAAGCGCGAAGTGCGCAATTACCTAAAAATGGCCCCGTCATTTCGGGAATCCACAGTTCTCCCCCGGGCGGGGAATAATTGACATGTGAATTCCAGCGGCGTATACGCGCCGCTGGTAAAGCAAGTCAATGGGCCGGCGAGTGCCATCCCCCCCGCCCCCGTCCCCCACGGGTAATTGCGGGGGAAATTCTTCCAACAGTTTAAGCCCATTGAACATGCTAAGTGTGTTCCAAGAAGCTAAAGTCCATAACATTCAGGTAGCTCCCCAAATCAATCAGTACTTGGGGGAAATCTGTATCCCAATCTTAGGGGATTGTCCCCGCTTGCTGTGAGCTCAGCGAGTATTATTTTCAAATCAGAGTCGATTCTTTTTTGCGCTATGACCTTTACTTTTGCTTTTAATCCTTTGGTTTTTTTCCCCTTGGTTGCATTTCTACAGACGGGGGCAAAAAGGGCCCCCCTTGTCCCAATAAAAAATGTTTTATCCCGTACCCAGCACAACTCTGATTTTGGGCCCCGCTCGCCCCCATTTACTACAGGTTCAGAGAAAAATCCTTTCTTTTCTATTCCTGGTGTTCCCATTCTCATAGGGAAGTTTGGATTTTACATTGGGGCTGACGCGTCCTTTGTTTTCAAAGGCAGGGGGCCCATAGCTCAGCCTTTAATAGCTCTTGAATCTCTTTCAGATTAACCGGTGAGATTTGGTTCTCTCAATAACTTTCTTTGGGTGGCAAGCTATTTTTCAATAACGATCTTGATTATTCTTGTTACGTCCCAAAATCACCCCCCCCCCCTTTTGCAAGATACCAGTCTAGTACATAACTATCAATTGGGGTTTCTCCCATTCTTGTACGCCTTTCTAAAAAATGAATCGTTATATGGAATATTTTTTTTGGTCAAAGTACTCATCAGTTTTATTTTGTCTCATAATCTAATTTCCCCCGTTTTTCCCCGGGTTCAATGTCTGGATTTTGGCCCCTAGATGCAGCGCATGGCTCTCTTCTGAGCAGGTGCAGTCCCTCCTGTGGGTGTAACATAGAACGGGAACCCTTTTTTTTCCACTTTTTCCCAAAAGCTTGGGGCAGACTGTGTGGTCTCCAGACACATCAAAAAAGGGCCCCTAGTGGTAAATCAGGAATCTCGCCATTTTGTCGCCAAATGATGTATGAACACCACCAGAGCTTAAGGGCTGCTTGCTTTATTTCCTGAAACTCTCACTCAAATGAAACTGACTCCTCCCCGCACCCAGCCGATAATACAAAATTTTAACTTTTGCACCCACACACACAGGGGTCCCGATGAATTCAAAGTAGGAATCAGGTCAAAGAGGTTTGAATCACTTACGCCCCCGATAAAAAATCAACAAAAGTATGAACTGGGTAAATTCATCTATTTATAATCAACAAGGTTTGATCATTACACCCGAGATGCCTTACAAGGTAAGTGAACAATTAAGCACCACCCCCATCTGACCCCAGAATCATTGAGGGTTAGAGTTGAAACCAATCCTTGAGCCTCTGCGGGGACTTTCTTGAGGTGGTACCCGGGGGTCATTGGTCAACAGAATCCTTTCTACCAAAGGCTCTGCGAGGGGCCGGCGGTTTCTTGGTTTTCGCCCCCTTTGGGGGGGGGGACAGTGGTTCAGTGGGTTCAACACCCGCTCCCCTGTTCACCCCTGCGTCTGGGGAGGACCTTTACCCTTTTTGTTCAGTTTAGGGGAAAAGCATTAATCATCATTCTCTTTAAAAGGGGAGGGAAAAACATTAGAACAGATTTTTTTGTTTTAGGGGGGGAGTCAGTTTGGGAATTTAAGGGGGAAAAAAAAATCAAAAGTCGTTTCATCATTACTTCTTTATTTAACTCATCAAAAGTTTGTTAAACTGCTTTTACTGCTATCATCCTTATCGAAGTTTCAGATATTTTCTCACACAGCTTTCCTTTAGACGATCAGGTTTGCTAGAAAGAAGAGACTCAAGGCCTTCCTCCTCCCCCCAGATAATACAGAGGAGAGTCGGGAAGTTTATTCATAATGCTTTCATCGTACATGAAAAATTAAATTGTCCTTAGCGACCGCCAATTAACCATATTTTTTGATAAAATAGGGCATGTGATTAAAAAAGTTCTATTGGAATGTAATTTACTGTGATTAAATCAGATTCATGTCCTAAACGAAAGGTGTGGGTCATGTTTCTCGAGCTCTGGCTGCTGGCAGCAATAATAATAATATTATTCGGAGGAGGCATTTAATTGGATAAGGATAGGAACAAAGATAATTTCCAAACCCGATTTTATCATCTTGACACTATGTAGCACCAACACAGTGCAAAATTCACCAGTACACTGCCAGTTCAATTGTGCCAGTCTTGCAAATCAATGTGCCAATCTTGCCTACACCCTCCACCATATCTAGGCTTCCACTCACACTTGGATGCCGTCTGGGACCATCCTGGGGGTTTCTTAGCTCCTGGATCGCCGTTCTTTGGTAGATCAGTATTGGCACATCAATGTTCTGACACCAGGAGTCTCTTTAATCTGGCCTCAGCCAGCTTTATTAAGGCACAGTGAAAAGTAGAAACAAAATACAATCAAAATTGCAGGCCATCAGGCCACTGACTGAACGTGTACCGAGAGTTCCTCTCTAACGTGTGAGCTGGACCTAATGTCCAGTCCAATACAATTCACAATACAGTTTCTCCCAGTCTCCCACTGGGTCCTGGCTTCTTTCAAGCCTTCAGCAACATACGGCTACTGACCCCAAATAGCGGGCTTCCCCCACCGAGACCAGGTCCTCAGTGGTGCATCAGCAGCAGGATACCTGCTGTACTCCCCCTAGTGGCAGCACCATGCGACTGCCTAAGGTCGCTCTGCCACATAATATATACTGTATATATTACCCAGTTTCCAGGGTACCTTGTCTAATGTAGTTGGTCTCTGGGGTAAAGTGTAATTTGTAATCTCTGGGGTATGGTGTAATATAATCTCTGTTGTACAGTGAGTAATGTAATCTCTGGAGTACGGCATATAATGTAATCTCTGGAGTACAGTGAGTAATGTAATCTCTTGTGTATGGTGTGTAATGTAATCTCTGTATGGTGTAATGTAATTACTGGAGCACAGTGAGTAATGTAATTCATTTCTAGGGTTCAGTGTGTAGTGTAATACATTATTGGGGTACAATGAATCATATTTCTCGAATACAATGTGCAATTCATTTATAAGGTGAAGTTAGTAATGTAATTTCTGTGGCTACCATGTGTAATATCATTAATTTCCGGGGTGCAGTGAGTGATGTCATTTCTGGTGTATGGTATGCAATAAAATACATTTTGGGGTACAGTATGTGATATAAGTGATTCCTAGGTTCAGTAAGATTTGGTTCTTTCATTTTCCTTGTTCTGTTGTGTGTATAACAAATTTAATGGAGTAGTGATGGGAGGATGGCGGGTTAAGCGAATTTTGTTGCATTGCACAATGTTTATTTCCATGTAGAGGGGGAAATATTATATGTGGGCTGCATTTTACATATGCACCGAGAGCTTTCTTGGCCCAAACATACAAATGTGATGTGAAAAGAGATTTGTGTATTTTTGATGCATGGAATCACATGTGTAACGTTTTGACAGATGGTTGGTGCTAACAAACATGGCTTTTTTCTTTTGAATATTAATACATCCTGATGCTGACTTTAATTACCTATTCTTTGCCAACCTTAACCCCTTAAGCTGAACGCCTGAAAAGTAGTTAATGACCAGAACATTTTTTAGTTTTTGCCTCCTTGCGTTTCAACAGTTGTAACTTTCAATGACGCAGTTGGATGAGGCCTCGTTTTATTCGAGACCAGTTGTACTTTATGGGGGAACAGTTTAAATTCACTTATAAATAATTGCAGAAATTTTTTATTTTTTTAAAATGTTTTTGGGGGGTTTTTTTAATTTTTTTTTTTACACCATTCTCATTCCACACTTAACTTGTCAGATTAATTCTACAGGTTATTACGGTCGTGTGGATACCAAAAATGTGTAGGTTTTTTTGTGCGTGTAATTTATGTACAATTATTTTTTATTAAATATTTATTTTTATTTTATTATTTATTTATTTATTTTTTACACTTTTTATGTTTTTTTGTACTTTTTTTTTTACTCCCATGAAGGGAGAACTGTTTAACATTTTTTAACATTTTTTTTTACACTTAGCATGTAGTAGCATATTCATATTCACACAGTGCGTCCTAATCACTGGCTTGTTACACAGACAGCTCTAGGGCCACGCTAGGTCCCCAGAGCTGACTGTGCAGCCAGTCCCTGAGCTCTGTCGGGTGACCAGGCGTTCCGATCACCCGACCGAGCCGGGGAACCCTTTGATTGTGCAGCGGTATCGCACCGCCGCAATCAAAGGGTTAAAGCATCGGGTTGCGGAGGTTTCCTCCGCTCCCCGAGGCCTGCAGGACATGCTCTGGGATCGGGCTTGTATAGTACAGCCCCGATCCCAGCGCAATTGCGGCGCCGGGCGTCGCAAACCCCGATGTCTGCAGTGACGTCTAAAGACGTCGCTGCAGACGAACGACCTGAAATGCCCGCCGTCAAAAGACGGTGGGCGGTCGTTAAGGGGTTAAACAGTAGGTCCACATTTTACACCCAGTATTAATTGTCCCAAAACATAAAGAAATGAAGTAACTTTCCTAATAGTTCTGATTTAAAGTCTCTACATCTTATTATTATTTTTAGCATCCGGCTACCCACTTAAGATATAAAAACCTATACTCACTTCTCCCTTCACCTCTGTTCTAGTGCTGTGCCATCGTCACTCTTCCCATTTTTCGCTGTAGAGGTCTGGTGCCACTGTTGTTCAGACTGCTCACTTTCCAGTTCAGAAGAAAGAAGTAAACCGTGAATCCTAGGGAGTAGCTTTTTTCACTGGAAGTGGCCAGCAGTTTGCTAATAATAAAGAAGCGGAGAACCCCTTTAGGAGTCTCCTACAATTTTGTGTCTACAGCTCCTATGCAGGCATAATGAATTTCCACAGTAAGAGATTGCAAAACAAATCCATAAAACCCCTGAGTGTAGTCTGATCTTGTCATCCTGGGCTGATTTTTGTTGCTCTCTTTTTTTTTGCTAACCTACAAATGTTTGTACATATTCCCCAAAGGAGCATTTCATAGTGAGACAACCCCAGACGCAGACTGTCACATCACTGCGCTGCTGACTGAACATAACCGCCGCTGCTGTTTGACCTTGAAACAGATCCTGCTGAAACTAAAAAACCCCTACTGAAACCAGTTATCCCTAAAAGACTAGAACCAATTGTAAATGAAATCCAGAATGAGATTTCTAAAAGTGTGATTTTGGGTTTCGACCGTGCCTGGTCAGACCTCAGCGCAGTCCTCTGCTCGCAAATTATGGTAGAGACCACACTTTTGGCCATGATGCTTTTCTGAATGTGTATTCTGTATTCAGTCTGAACACATCCTTGGTCAATTCTCACTGGACTGTGATTGACAGGTTCCCTGGCGCACCCGTCATCTGCTGCTGCTGGCCTTGTGCTAGGCTGCAGGTGCTTAGGCTGAGTGGGATTGACAGCTGCCTTCACCATTCAGTCTGTGTTTTGTCACCTGGATTGTCAGGGCCTAGTTATAGATTACTTGGGTCTGGTGTTTGCCTATAAGGGTATGTTACACAGCGTGTTGGATCTGGAAAATGCATTCAAAAGCGCTGCGTCAATTGCATGCAATACGTACCCAAAACACGCAGCTGTGTGTTTGGATGCGTTTTGGCGCAGCAGGAATGCCCCCCTAAAGTTTGTAAATAGGGTGTCTGCTGCATCTTTTGGATCAAGAATTGACATGAAAATTCATTGAATGGATCCGAAAGACTCATCAGAAAGAAACAGGGATCCAAACACCAATCTAAAAATGGATCCAAAATCGGATCCAACACGTTGTGTGAACATACCCCATGGGTATGTTCACACCAAGTTTTTGAATACGTTTTTCGATCCGAAATGTATCCACTTTGGTGGAGTATCCATCATTTGGAGGTTGTGAGTAATCTCTGCCACTGCAGGCTTTTGAACTTTTGTGAAAGGCTTGTTTATTGTTCACATAACTCTGCCACGATTTACTGAACTACCGTGCAAACTCCGCAGCTACAGCTGCGCTGCTGACCTTTTTTAACCGGTCTTTCTCCTGTTGAAAACACAAGTTTACATTGTCACGCGCCATTTATGGAGCCACACAAGACAACATAAGGTAGTATAGTGTGATATGCTGTAAGATGCTATACTTTACTATATGCTGTGAAGCTGTATTGCATTGTATGTTGTATACTTTTCCCTTCTTTTGGCAGGAGGGTTGGAGGTATCCCTTATTGTTATTTCTCTAGTTCCGTTTTGGACGCCCCCTATCCACGTGCCGGAAAAAAGTGAAGTCTCTTAACGCAGAAGGAGAACCTGAGTGAATAAGTTCCTGGTTCTCTGCGTGCTTTACTTCTTTTTTTTTTTCTCTTGGTCTTTTATTTGTTGTCATATTCTTTATAGCTTACACATTTTATTTATGTTTTGCACACTTGAATCTTACTTGGTGGAGCCTGATGCTAAGTGTTGACGCTTTACCCCTGATCCCCACGTATATACTGGCTAATCCCTTCAGTCCATTCCACTTTCCTGCTCTGTCCACTATGAGAGTAATCACATGGGATATAAAGGGGCTCCGCTCCCCAAATAAGCAGATTAAGATCATCCGCCATTTAAAAAAGCTCCGCCCAGATATAGTTTTCTAACAGGAGACCCATCTAAAATGTGAGGACTTCTCCCGTATGCAAAAAACTATGGGTGGGACATGTCTTTGGCTCCCCATCGGAGAGGGGAAGGGCGGGAATTCTTACTCTGACACACAAAAATTTCACACTCTTTTTGATATCCCATGAATCCGATCAAGGAGGTAGATGGTCGCACTTGACAATTAGTCACAATGGAAACCATGTCAGTTTATATAATATCGATGGCCCTAACTCCCAGAGTGGTCCGTTTTTTGTGGATTTGGCAACCAAAATCCAAACCGATCCCGTTACTTCTATGGTCATAGGAGGGGACATGAATGTAGTCCTAGATTAGGTCTTAGATAGGAAGAAAGGCCGTAAATTTGCTCTCACAACTGCACCCCCAACAAGCCCACTGCTGACACCCTTCAGCACTTCATGGACTCCATAGGGACCTTAGATGGATGGCGAGATCTTCACCCTGACAGCAAGGAATTTTCCTTTTTTTCTCATTCGCAGCAATCGTGATCTCGTCTGGATTATCTCCTGGCCTCTGTATCCATTCCCAGATTGTCCTTTGAGCAACTGGATAGTCTTAGCACAGAAATCACCACCCAAGAGGAACAGCTGGCTATACGCCAATTAGCTACGGGAAAAGCTCCAGGCCCAGATGGGTTCTCGGGAGAATTGTACAAAATTCTGATTGATCCCCTTGCCCCCTTACTGACCAAGTATTTTAACCAGATAATCAAGAAAGGTAGCATAAGACCAGAATCTAAGAATTCATATATAAAAGTCATCCCCAAGAAGGGAAAGGACCCCCTTCTCCCATCTTCCTATCGCCCGATCTCATTGATAGACATTGACCAGAAGCTTCTCTTGAAAATCATGGCCGACAGGCTGGCTGTATTTTTGCCCACACTTGTGGGCCCTGCACAGAAGGGGTTTATCAAGGGGAGGGCCGCAATGGGCAATCTCAGAAAGGTTCTGGCTGCGTTGGAGGGGGTGAGGGGCATCTCTCCTCCCACCGGATATCCTGTCATGGTTGCAATTGATGCCAAAAAAGCATTTGACAATGTCCGGTGGGAGTGGTTTTGGATGGTCCTTGACCAAATGGAGATAAAGGGTAGTTTCGGAACTCTCCTCTCTGCCATTTACAACAACCCAACAGCCCAAATCCACAGCCCAGGCTTCTTGTCACAGAGATTTTCCCTCCATAAATGGACCCGTCAGGGATGTCCCCTGTCTCCTCTCCTATTTGACATCGCATTGGAACCCCTAGCCCGGTTCCTAGAAGATCCGGGATCTTTTCACAGGAAATAAACGGTAGGACGCAGCCAGGTCTAATTGGCCCCAATTGGGGACGACCGACTTCTCTTCCTATCTGACCCTATCCAACATTTACCAAAAGCGTTCTCACTCCTTGAACACTTTGGAATGTACTCGGGATATAAAATTAATGCCTCCAAGAGCGAGCTATTGGAAATCGTCTCTTCCCTCCCGAAATCCACCTGGCAAAATTTAGATTTAGGAATCATCCCTGTAGAATCACACATTACTTACGTAGGAATAAAAATTGGCAGGACCCCCAATACTGTATATAACTTAAATTTCCCTCCTCTCCTAAAAAAGATCTCGGAGGACCTTCGTAGACGGTAGGGCCTTCCTCTCTTCTTAGCAGGCAGATGCCACACAATCAAAATGGTATGTTTCCCAAAACTTTATACACCCTTCAAAACCTTCCTCTCTTGCTTTGGCACACTGACATAAACAAGTTATACTCTTCCTTCTCTCGTTTTATCTGGGCAGGCAAGAGACCCCGTATAGCATTAAGTAAGCTTATGCTTCCGGTGAAAGAGGGAGGCCTAAATCTCCCTAATGTCAGGTTTTATAAACTTGGCGTGCTTTTAAAAGACATGTTCTAGACTGGATGCGTGAGAAACCAGCCCGATACACTAATATTGACCTGGGAGAAGGATTGATGCATTCCATGGTACCCTCAGGCTCTCCTGCATACCAAACTTTCGTATATTCCTCCTTGGGTCAGAACCGCTCTTCTGCTCAAGGAGACGATTCCAACCTGGAAGCATATTCGCAAGCTACTTCAGCTACCCTACCAGTTACAAAGTTACATAGTTACATAGTTTGTCAGGCCGAAAAAAGACATACGTCCATCCAGTTCAGACCATTTTGCTAAAGTGTTGCTAAAGTGTTGATCCAAAGGAAGGCAAAAACCCCCATGAGGTAGACGCCAAATGTCCTCATGTTAGGGAAAAAATTCCTTCCCGACTCCAATCTGGCAATCAGAAAAAATCCCTGATAAGGGGACCCCTCTCCAGAATCTAGTCACTAAAATTTTTATATTACATCTAAAAATGTATCCAGCCCCTTTTTCGATCCAGTCACAAAACTTTTATATTATCACCTCCAAAAAGCATCCAACCCCTTTTCTTAAATTCTGTTAAATAAATTACCATGCAATTTCCTCTGTCAGAGGGGTTCTACAGTTCACCGCTTAACAGTAAAAAATCCCTTTCTATGTTTATGAGAAACTTTCTTTCCCTCAAGATGTAGAAAATGCCCCCTTTGTTCTAGATCCCGTCCGGGGTATAAAAAAAATCTTTAGCGAGATCTCTTGGCCCCTTTAATATATTTAAACATATTTTTTTGTCCCCCCAAAGCCTCTTTTCTTAAACTAAAAACACAAACCTTGCTAATCTTTCGGGTTTTGCATCCACCAGTCCTTTTTTTTATTTTTTTTGCCCCTTGTCCCTTTAAAGCTCTAAATGTCTTTCTGTCACTGGTGCCAAAAAAACTGTACCAATTTTCTATTTGTGTCTAACAAGTGGACTTTGTATAATGGGAGAATAATTTTTTTTCCCCCCAATTAAAAGGGGGTTTTGGCCTCTCTGACAGAGCCCCTTTTTTGAAATCTGTCATGTGTCACTTTATGTAAATAACTTTTTGACATTTTAAACCTACCCATGGTTAGGGGGATTTTTTTCTCTGACCCCATTGGCTTTAAATAGTAAAAATTTTTGGTCCAAAAAATTTGTTTATTGTGAAAAATATAAAATTTTATCGTGAAAATGGGAAAAATTTCCCAATTTTTAAAACTTCAAAAAATTTCTGCATGTAAGACGATAGTTTTCCACTAAAAATATTTTATAACTAGCACTACCATATGTCTGCTGTAGTTTTGGGCTCATTTTTTTAAATGTCTTTTTTTTTTTTTTTTTTTTAGCATTAGGGGGTTTAAAAATTTAGTAGAAATTTTTAAAAATTTTCAAGAAAATTTGCAAATACATTTTTTGGGGGCCCAGTCCAGTTTAACATACTTTGTTTGCCCTGTTTTTAGATCCCCCCATAAATGACCCATCTAAGAAACACCCCTTAAAGTTTCAAAAACCGCTTTTAGGAATTTTTATTAACCCTTTTAGAGTTTACGGGAATTAAAGCAAAGGGGAAGAAAAATTTTAAAAAATTTCATTTTTTTGCTTTTTAAATTTTTTTATACTTTTGAAAAAATAGGGTAAATGTGACGGGGGAAATGAAATTAATATTGTTCCCCCAATTCTCCCGTTTTCAGAATATCACTTTGGGGCCCCTTTAGGCATTATTTGGCTTAACCACAAGCCCAAAATGGGAGGAGCACCTAGGGGACTTCCTCATTTTTTGAGTTTTTATTTGGGGGCCATTTCAGGTTTGGACAAAAGGGTTCCCAAAAACTTAATAAATACCCTAAAAAAAAGCCCCCATATTGGAAACTACACCCCTTAGGAATATCCAGAGGTGGTTGGAGTATTCGACCCCACGGGCGTTTCAAAATTTTTTTTTAGCGTTTCGGTCTGAAAATAAAAAAAATATATTTTTTCCAAAAATCTGCATTTTAGTGAACTTTTTTAATTTTTAAAGGGAATCTTAAAAAAAAAGCCCAAAATTGTTTACGCAATTTCTTTAAAAGTTCGGCAAACCCTACATGTGGGTAAACTGCTGTTTGAGCGCATGGCAGGGGGTACAAGGGAGGAGCGCATTTGGCTTTTGGCGAACAGATATTGGGGGGGCCATGCGCATCTGCAAAGCCCCCAAATATGAAAGGGAAACCTTCCCAAAAAGTTTCCCCCATTTTGGTTCAACCCCCCCTCAGGGATTCATCTAAGGGTGTTTTTTTGCTTTTTGGGCGCACGGTGTTCCGTAGTTTTTTTTAGCTTTGGGCCAGGAAATGGGGGGGGGAAACGCAGTTGCCTTGTTTTTGGGCTTCATTTTTACAGTATTCCCCATAGGGGAAAAATTAGGGGTTTAAACTTTTATGGGGGTGGTACAATTACAATGATATAAATTTTTATAGTTTTTTATGTTTATTATTTTTACCAATAAAAAGCGAGTTTTTAAAAATTTGCTTTTTTTTTGCCTTTTTCTGACAGCCAAACTTTCTTAATTTTTGCATTGGAGCGCTTTGGCTTGTTTTTGAGATGAGTTGATGTTTTTTTGGGTACCTTAGGGGGGGGCATGTGATGCTTTGTCACTTTTTTTTAAGTTTTTGTGGGCTTTTGTACAAAATAAGCAAATCCTGGTTGTTTTTTTTTTTTTTTTTTTTTAAAGCGGTCACTGTGCGGATAAATAAATGTTTTTTTATCAGCAGGTTGATATGATTACAGTGAACCACATTTGTATATTTTTTTTAATTTTTTTACTGCTTTTCACAATAAAAAACATTTTATTTGAAAAGGAAAAAACCGTTTTTATCCCCGCATCTGAGAGCCAAACTTTTTTTTTTTTTCTGTTTTTGGAGTGTTTTGGGACTTTTTTTTTGCGGGGGTGGGTTAATTTTTTTTTGGTATCATTTTTGGGGGGACAAAACTTTTATCTTTTAAATCCCCTTTTTTTTAAGGCGGGGTGAAGAAAATACTGCAAACCTAGCAGTGTTTTTTATTTAAAAGGTTCACCTCAGTATCCGTGACAAGTTATTTTTACTCTGTGGGGTTTAGACGATTACGGAGTACCCAATTTTATGGTTTTTTTTTATTTGAAACACAATTTTTTGGGAAAAAAAAATGTTTTTATTTGTAAAACAATATTTTTGCATCGCTATCTTTAATAGCCAGAATTTTAAATGTTTGTATCAGAGCTTGTAAGGCTTTTTTTTTTTGAATAACTGAGTTTTTTTTGGGATCAAATTTGATGTTGATTGATTTTTTGAACTTTTTACTCCCTTTTAGTGCTGCGGATGAAAAAAAAATGCAATTTGGACGGTTTTTTTGGGTTTTTTTTTTTCGGGGTTCACCTCGGGTTAATTAACATGACGATTTATGGTGGTCGCTCGCAGCGGGATACCCAAAAATGGTTTCTTTATTTTTTTTGATCTTCTTTCGGCGATTGGGGTTTTTAAGGGGGAAAAAGGGGGATGTAGTGTTTTTATTTTATTTTTTTTGTTTGGGGTTTTACTCTTTTCACTTTTTTTTTTTACTTTTTACACTTTTTACACTTTTTCCCCCGGGGGGAATTTTATGAAAACGTCAAATGTTCATGCAATAGGAGATCAGCAACAGTTATTTGCTGTATGTGGTTCCATGGCAACTGTCATCACGTGCCCACAAGCATTGTGGGCATCGTGACGTCACTGAAAAACCCGGGGTGCGTCATTTTACATCCGGGGGCCTGGTGGAGAGTCAGTAGCGGCGCTCAGCGCCATTATTTTGGGCCGGGGCCGGGGAGCAGGAGCTCATCCTGCTGCCCCCAGCTGCGATGTGCGTCCCCGATGTCGCGAATGGGGGGGTTTAAACCCCCCGGGTGGAGCTCCTCCGGCCGTGGGGATGCGGATGATGCCAGCGGTAAAATTCGCCTTTTTACGCGCAAGTCGCCTTTTTTTATTTTATACAGAATTTGCAGGAACCCTCCCGAATTGCCGTATGAGTCGGCAAAGTCAGTAAGGGGTTTAAAAAACCCAGATCCCCATCCTGTTTTTTTTATTTAAAAATGTAAACATGTAATGGATTTTTCCTCCCCGTGCTAACCCTTTCATTCTCGTGTTAAACCCTTTCCCCTCTTTCCAAAAAGGGGAAAAAAAAAAATTTTTGGGGGGGGGTTTTTTATTAAAAAAAAATGGGGGGGGGGGTTTAAAAAATTTTTTGGGGGGGGGGGGGGTCGGGGGGGGAAAAAAAAGTAAAAATATTAATTTTAAAAATTTTTTTTTTTTTTTTGGGTTTTTGGTTTTTGTGGGGGTTTTTTTTTTTTTTTTTTTTTTTTTGGGTTTTTTGGGGGGGGTTTTGTTTTTTTTTGGTTTTTTTGGGGGGGGGGGGGGGGGTTTTGTGGGGGGGGTTTTTTTTTGTTTGGTTTTTTTTGGTTTTGTTTTTTTGGGGGGGGGGGGGTTTTTTTTTGTTGGGGTTTTTGTGTTTTGTTTTGTTTTTTTTTTTTTTGTTTTTTTTTGTTTTGGTTTTTTGTGTGTTTTTTTTTTTTTGGTGGTGTTTTTTTTTTTGTGTTTTTTTTTTGGGTTGGTTTGGTTTTTTTTGGTGTTTGTAAAAACAAGTATTTTTAATTTTATTAAATGTAATTTTTTTGTTTTGGAAAAACCCTTAATTTGACAATTTTAAAAAAATTTTGAACCCCATTTTTAGAAAAAAGGCCTTATCACCCTTTCGAAAAAAAAAATTCCATGACCCTTAGTCCTTTTGAAAAGGAAAACAAAATTTTTTAAAAAAACCCAAAAAAGGCCTGAAAGCTGAATTTAACAAATCCCAAAAAAATTTAAAAAAGTCCCCGCACTTTAAAAAATTTTAGGGGAAAAAAGCCACTTAAAAAACCACACCTTTTTAAAACCTGTTTTTGACCCCCAGCCCCTGACCCAAAAAAATTTAA
>JAODAL010066541.1:0-17711 GCA_025379985.1 Phyllomedusa bahiana | reverse complement strand
AATCAGTTTCTTTTTATTTCCCTTCCTCATCAATATCTTTTAAAAGTATGGGTTTAAAAGAAAAAGGGGTTTTTAAATACGCGTAGGCATGTGCTCCAACTATGGTACGAGGGGAGTGTATAACTTATGTTTTGAGACTTGTGCCAGGTTTTCTTTCTTATTAAAGCATATAAGTTGGTTTCAGAATTTTATCCTGTGCCTGATTATACACATACACACACACACACACTTGTGTTCTGCTAATAAACACTGTTTGTGCCATATCTGTAATTTTGTACATCTGTTGCCTTTGAGAGTCATTGAGTCAGTCATTTATATGGAGCCTAAGGTTAATGTTACACTTAATGCGTTTATAGGTGCTGTACACCAATGTATACAACGTAATGCCTTTCTTTGGATCGCAGCTGCAGTACAGTACTGCAGTAGTTAAAAATCAGTCAGCAGCATTACTAACAGTCTCGGTGTACAGCAGAGGTGCACAACATGCTTTGTCTCCGTTCTCATACTTTAGAAAAGTAATCTTCATCTTTTGACACCTGCATTCATTTAATGCAACTGTTATGGTGGGCAAAGTATAGCTGACCCTGGTGGGCACGGTACAGCTGGCAGTGTTAAGGTGGGCATTGTGTGGTTGCACTGATTTAGTAGACACTGTATGACCAGGGCTGTTTTAACAGCATTATGGGCCACTAGCCAGAGCTGTGCACTGGGGCCCCAAAAAAATACAACCACTGCCGGGAACAAATATATACATAATCACTAACAAACTTATAACCTACAACAACGCCATATAGAGACCACAGAGTGGTCAGACACTGGCTCAGGTCACCATCACACAACAGTAACTACAGCACTGATCTATAAGAGATGCAAAATAACCCCTGACATCAGGGACTCACAGGAGACGTCCTATCTGACCAGTCATTCTCTGAACCATTCTTTTTTCATTTTTCTCTATTCAGTTTAGACCCTCATGACGACTTCTCCCGGCCGCAACTCGTCCCTGCAGAACGTAATGCACAAACATCTTAGACTTCTCACCTTATCAGCATTTTGCTACTGATTCCTATCTCTGTTATGGGCACGCCCCGTTAAGTTAATGGGTAGTAATGTTGCCCACCATTAAGTAGGTAGGTATCTGGATCCCAGTAGTAACATTTATAGCCCCCTGTAGGCAGATTTATAGCCCCCAGTGGGCTATAGGCCCATGTAGGATTTAGCACACCTTTCTGTTATAGGCTCCCTGTAAGTTATGTAGACCCCCCCCCCCACACACACACACACACATAGGTGAATCATGCCACTGGGCAGTGTAGGTGGCTGCCCGGGAGGGCCCTCTGTGCTTGTGGGGCCCCCGGGCAACTGTCTACCCTGCCCAATGGAAGAGACGGCTCTGTGTATGGCTGCCATTATAAGGGTGAATATACAATTTTAAGAAGCCTAAATGTGCAATCCAGTAAAAACTGTTATTTTGTATTGTCCCTAACATTCTTCCTCAAAGGAGTATAATTCCTAACACAATCATGGCATATCCACAAGATAAACTGTAAAAATGTCTGAATAGTTCTAAGACTCTGGAGAGGAGGAGATGGGTTGGAGAGGAGGCTTCATATGTGTGATGTTCTCTATAGTTATAGTTGTGAAGAAGCCATTTCTGTAACCCCCAAAACTACGCTGAAAATAGGAGCCTCATATCTTTTCTCTGGAGAAAAGATTCTTAATCTGATCTCGTGAACGTCCCTAAAGTAAAACCAACACCTCTCAGCTATTTTGGGTACGTACAACTGAAGTCCCATAAAGGTATCTTACTGCGGCCCCTGGCAGATGTGTAATATGACCGCCCCTGAACCAGAAAATGTTGTGCACTCCTGATCTAGACCTAGCTTAACAGACCACAGCATGCTGGCTTTAAGATGCTCGGAAAGCAGATAAGGTATATCTGATGTTGTTTTTTATGTATAACACAGCGTGTTTGCAGGGCGTATTTCGACACGTATTTGTGCCGAAATATGTCCTGCAAATATTGTAAAATCGTCTAATATGTCCAGCATTCATTGAGTGCTGTGTAAAATCATTGGCGTCGTTCAGACGATGATGATGATTTTATGATCGTATTTCTCATTACTTCTTTCAGATCTGTCACTACTTTCTGGCACTTACATGCGAAGAAATAGATATGTATGTGAGGCAGAAAGCTGTGTCGGGTCCTTGCTCTTTTGAAAGTACTTATGTACTTTCAACAGTACTAAGAAAGTGTATTGTGTCACGGTATGCCGTGTGAACATACACGAAGTCAACAAAATTGCAATTTTTCTTAAAAAGTGTTCTCTGGGAAGGTACATTTATTGCAGAGCACTAGATATTTGCATAGAATCTGTTATAATAGATACCGTTGTATCTATTTCATTATCAAGACCTAACTAAACAGAGAAGTATTATCTACAATTTAATAGCCATGTTTTCACTGTGACTTGTCTTATGAGGATACCTAAGGAGTGTTTTGCTGTTCAGTTCCCTGAAGACTTCTTTTCTCCTCCCTCTATTAAGAGATATGTGTAAACACTACTTTCTTGCTTACAGTAAAGCCTGAGTAAGGCAGATATAGGAAGAACAATTTCATATGCTTTACAAAGCATATGCAAGTGTAGTAACTCCTGCAGCATGGTAATTAATTTTTATGGATTAATATTATTGTATATTCTGCAATAGATGTCAAAAATATTCCAATGGCAATATAAATGACATAGCACAATATAGAAAAATATATGAAAATAAATTTATAGAAAGAATCCATGTGCTCTTCAAGGGCTTGTCCAAACTCGCAAGATTAGGGCTAAGGACAACTTGTGACTTGCTATATTTGTTTCTATCACAGCTTCAGATGCAGACAAGCGAGTGTACTAGGCTCCATTCAAAATCCCCTTAGAGATCAATGGGGAGAACTGCAAAAGCACGGATTCCCTATTCTCTGAGGCTGACTTGTTACATGGCTTAAATGGGTTTTTTCTCTATAGGCTTTAATATTCATCTAAGCTTTTTCACTAGCTTAGATTTTCAAATCCAGGGAAAGGTCTCTCCTCCCAATAGGTGCATCTTCCCTCACTGAAGACTGGTGACCTCATCACACCCCTCCTTGTTCCTGCTCACTCCTCTGCGTCATCTTCTTCCTTCTGTGTAAGGAGTGGATGTCACAGCTTGCAGACCTCCTGCAATAGTCGGTTATCAAGCCTGGTTTGCTGTGTCACCTCCCTCCCAGGCTCCACAAGCAATCCTTGTAACTAGAACATCTGTATTGGAGTAAACGGTTATAAATACAGCCTTAAATTATGAAATAAATGTGAGAAATGCACTTTACCCCCTTTGTATTATCAGACAGTATATAAGGGTGTATTATATGGGTAGGGGAAGCACAGTGTATAAGGGTGTGTTATAGAAATGGGGGGAGTGAATCTAGCAGCTACACAGACTGAGTAGTTACCGAGATCCTTCCCTACAGCTCTCACTGTAAGGCTAAGTTCACATGGATTATTCACGCCGTAATTGCGGCGTGTGCCGTGCATTGGGGGCGGGGTGGACGGCAGCTCGCCGGTCCCATAGACATGCATTACCCACGGTGCATATCCCGCCGGGATAATGTGCATGTCCCTTTTCTGTCTCCCCTCCCCGCTCGGCGAATACGTCGAGCGGGCAGGGGAGACAGAATCCATATTTCTCTATGAGAACTGTGGATTACCGTAATGCCTGGGACAAATTTCGGCTGTATTGGAGCGCAATACGGTGCGCAATACATCTTAAATCCATCCCAGAATCAGCCATGTGAACATCCCCTACGAGGTGCAGAGAGAAACACAGGCAGCCTGTTTCACACCACTCGAAAGGGAACGAGTGCTTACCAATCACAGCACAGGGAGAATATCTTGACCAGAGGTTGAACTAAACACAGTCAGCCAATCACAGCAAAGAGAGTGTGGCCCAAACCCCAGGCTGTAGAAGTAGTTATAGACATATACGCAAATTAGCTAACAGCTGCTATACTAAAGGATTTAGGTAATACAAACCAATTGCAAAAGTGCTTATTTTTACTGTCCCCATTATTATAGATATGATATTTGTAGCGAGAAAGACCTAAGCCTGTCGGATGGTAGAAAACCTTTAAGGATCGCTTACTTGCCCCAATCCTGTTCTTTTGTTTTGCAAAGCAGATCACAGAATTATAAAATTTATTTTTCCTGTGCTTATTGGTTGCATGTGATGGCTCGTGAAAATCAGGTACAGACTATGTCAACCTAGATCACATATCAAGACAGAGATTGCTCAGCGATTTAAAGTTATGATATTGTCATTCCGAGCAGCACAGTCTCAAAAAACTAAACAAAGTTGTTCAGAAAACTGCTGCCTTAAATTAGTCATGCATGATCAGCTTAAAGGGGTATTCCTATTTCATTTATTAGCTTTAAACATGTAGGAGAAGGTAAATAAAGACTATTACTAAATGCATTGCTGCTCTGATTTTGCTTTCCCAACAGTTATAGCATATTTTATCTCCTGCACATATACACAAGCTTCCCTCAGGAACGCTCTCCCCTGTCTGCTGTAGCATTGGCTTGGATGATATCACTCTCTGCTGAGTGTTTTCTGTGAGCTTGTTTACCTTACTGACAAACGTTAACCCTTTTGAGCTTTGTAGCCTTGTGCATTGCAGTTTATAAAACTCTATTACTAATTTCCCTACATCAGGTAGGGAATGCCAATCACTACTGTAAACCCACTGGCAACCTAACAAGGAAGTGGAAGCCTGAAGCTGGCTGTGGCTCTGTGAAAAAGCATGGTGAGACAACCCCTTTAAGACCCATACTTGCCAACCTTTTCAGTGAAAAATCTGGGAGATTTGGAATGTTTCCAATCTGCCCAGGAAATGCCCATTATTTGGGGTGGGGCTTTACTTCGCTCACTTTCTATCCCAGTTTGCAAGAGTCTCCCACAAAAAACAGAAGGCTTGATAAGTATGCATCATAGTGGTCAGTGTGTTTTTACAGAACAACTGCAAGCCTTCATGCATACAGCAGAGCCATGTGTAGGAGCCTATATGGAGACACATGCAGCTCTGTAAAAGGGAGCAATAGACACTCTGCACTCTATTATGTTGTCGGCATGTCCCTTGGCAAAAATTCTGAAATCACTGTGCTCAGGGTATGTTTTCCCAGCTTCTTTACTTTGTTTTGGATGACATCTATATACAGTATTTAGTATAATGTCTGGAATTAGTCTTCGCTGCAAGGGACTCCCAGATCACTACTTTGGCACTAGTTCCTGTAGCAATGACACAATGACTAAGACTATCTAAAAGTCGAAACGCGTTGTGCAACTCTCTGCGCTGGTATTGTATCGCAACCTCCTCACCTTATACCATTATGATTTTAATGGATTAATTATAAATGTTTGTTTTAAAAAACAAGCTGAAAGCCATCAGAATTTTGTTATTGACAGTGAGCTGGAGCACACCATTTTGAAAGTTGTTTCCTGCTTTCCCAAGTTGAAGCTGCCTGGGAGTCTCCGTGCTACGCTCAAACAAGGTACTGAAAAATTTCTATTCATTGTTGAGCCGACCAAATATTTCTTGCATGCTTTGCTACATCTATATATTTAGTACAATGTCTAGAATTAGTCTTCACTGCAAGGGACTCCCAGATCACTACTTTGTCACTAGTTCCTGTAGCAACAGCTAACCTCCCAGATTCAATACAGAAGGCCCAGGCAGACAGAAGTTGGAGCAAGAAGAGTACACTCCTCACAGTATTCAGGCAAGAGCTCAGGTTCAGCCACCGACAAGTAGAGCAATCGGGAATCAAGCCAGGACAGGAAAAGGGAATAGACAAAGTAGATATGCCGCTACAGTACATTAACAAGTAGGAACCTATTGATCAGGTAGTAGGGAGGGTCACTTTAAATATATGAAGGATTATAGGCATTGGTAGAGGATAAAATTAGAAGTGCACCCTGGCCTATTAAAAAAAAAAAAAGGATCTGTATGTGTGCACTCTAATCAGTCAGGAGATCAGAGCTAATTTCTCCATAAAGCAGTGAAGAAAACATGGGTACAGTGTCCGAGGCAGGTAAAGCACTTTATTACAGTATTATGCCTAGAAAATGCATAACCAATCACACGAAAAACAAATGGCCAGAAACAAGAGTCAATGTAAACTGTAAGGAATTGGGCAAATAAAATGTGATTCATATGTAGAAAATCCAAACAAAATCTGATGAAAAGAGAATAGGTTACTTTAGACTAAAGAGAAGCAATCATGTAGTGTGGGGGATTGGATGAAAGTGACATTCAATCACCAATCTACAATGGCCAAGGCCCTTTCTGGATGACCCAAAAAAAAGACATGTTTCCCCATCATTTGTGTTATGGGGTTATATGTAATAAAATCATTCGGCCCCATTACTGCCTATTTGCAGCCCCCTTTTCTGCTTGGGATGAAGTGGTGCCCTAGGCAGTCGCCTACCTGTCGTCCTGGCCCTATACAACACCAGCATGTTCCATAGCGCTTCACAAAGCAGATGGTACAGGCAAAATTGGATACTGCCTTCTAACAAACCCATTAACAGATCAAACAAGAGGAGTGAGGATCCTGCTTCTAAGATGTGTAAATATGTGCAAAACAAAAGATAAGAAGTGCTACATTTGTATAATGGTCCAGCCATAAATATAGGATAGTACACTTATCAGTGGAGGAACCTGCCACCCAGACAGTGTCTATAAGTACAAATTAGTGTATATGTGTGAATGGAGTGTGGGGGATGTAGTAGACTAAAGGAGGGGTTAAGAAGAAGGGAAACTTTTTAGGGATCTTAATAGGCCTACCTAAGAAGATTCATTTATAGGACATGCTTAAGCCAGTAAATGTTGGGAATTTATCTAATTGTACGTGGTAGCACATTTCAGAGAACTGTTGCAGCATGTACGAGGTTCAGTTTTTGGAGGAGTTTTGTTATAGATCGTTAGCAGAACATGGAACCCAGGTAGAATGGTAGACAGAAATGAGGATGGAGATGTATGGAGGTGCAGCAGTGTGGGAAGCTTTATGGATGAGAGTGATGAGTTCAAATTATATACTATAGTCAATGAGCAACCAGTGCAGTCAGTGACACAGGGTAGAGGTATTAATATAGTGGGTGGAAAGCAAATGTTTTGCTTTTACGGCGTTCAATCCTCGGTAAAAATGATGTGTTATCTGTATTCTACAGGTTGATATGCATCCAGCAATACCAAATATTTACGGTTTCCCTTATGTTTTGGTACCGTAAAAAATTCAAAACATTTTCTAATTTTGTAATTTGTACCACGGTGCCATTTTGTGAGACCATTAACTTTTTTGTACTAACACCTACAGACTAGCGTGATGGTGTATTTTTTGCGCTCCGAAGTGTACTTTTCTTTGCTACCAGTTTGGAATGCATGCGATTTTTTTTTTATTAAATTTATTCCAATTTTTATGGGGCGTGAAATGACCAAAAAAATGCAATTTTGTTGTTTGGAATTTTTTTTCTTCTGTGGTTTTCAGCGTACAGGATAAGTGATGTAATATTATAAAAGATCAGATTTTTTCGTACATGGAAATTCCAAATATGTGTAATTTTTTATTTTTTTTTTATTTGTAAAATGGCAAAAGTGGGGTGATTTAAACTTTTAATATTTTTTTTTTTACTTTAACTTTGAGTCCCCCTAGAGTGCTACACCACTAGAGGGTGCAATAGTTTATACAGCCTAATGCATTGTATAGACATTGTATGGGCCTGGCACAGTTTCTCATTCACTTAGATACCGTGGCCATCTTTGCCGCAGTGTCTAAGGGGTTAAACAGTGCGAAATGGTGGCGGTGCCCTCCCGTGCTGTAACCGCTGAGTGTTAGCTGTAATTAGCCGCTAACACTCAGTGGCTATGTAGCGGGATCGCTGGCCAGCGCGTGCTTCTAAAGTGCAGGGGGGGCCGGCCACATAGACCTCTATTATACCACGGTGCATAAACGTGACATGTCCCTTCTTTCCCCTGTTGTTCAATATGCATCAGGGAAGACAGGCGTAATTCATAGCTCTCTATGAGAGCTATGAATTACCAGAATTGCGGGGTGCTTTCCAGGCATACTGAAGCGCAATTACGCAACAAAATGCACCCCGCAATTAGGCCATGTGAACATACACTTACAGATGTAATCTAAGAGGTCAAAAGAGCCAAAAATTACAGAGATTCAAAATAGCGCCTCTATGGGTGAGGAAGGCTCTTTATGAGCAGAATGTCTATCACATGAAGGTTCACATCCTATATACTGGTGTATGCCCAAAGCATACTTACCAACTTTTGAAAGTAGGAAAGAGGGAGATTTGAAGGTACAGTGCGCCGCCTTATTGTTCAGCCACACCCTTCACAAAAGCCATGCCTACTCCACTTAACTGTCTAACTGCTCTGGAAGAAAGCTAAATGAGGGTTTTGGCATCACCCAGCTTTCCTGGATACTGGATAGCCTATTCAGCATCCAGAATTTCTGCGAAATACCGCTAAACTGTAAATAAACCATTACACTACTACCAATATTACCATCATACAGGGATTATACAGTAGTAGATACCAGTGTACACAGGCTCTGCAGACATTTAGGTGACTACAGTGCACTTACAGCTAGGGACTCACCGGAGACATCTTCTATGAATGTAATTTTTCTTTTTCCCTTTTCTTCTCCATCCTCTCCAGAATGCCATGATGTCTTCTCCTGGCCATGACTCATACCTGCAAAATTGACCACACAAACAATTTACAATTCTGTTGTTTTCAGCACTTCCCTTCCTGTGGCCATCTCTGTACAAACTCCACATAGGGTGATAGGTGGGGAGGTTATGGGGTGATAGGTTGAGTGATAGGTGTAGGCAGGCCCGGACTGCCCATAGGGCAAACTGGGCATTTGCCCGGTGGGCCGCTGGAGTCCGGGCCGCAGGGCCGGCTCGGATCGCCCGCCGAGGAGGACGGTGTTCACCCCCGGCGGGCTCTGTGTGCCGGCACCGGTCTACAGGGGCCGCAATGGTCACATCAGCAACCGGACCCCTGTCACTGACCCAGCCATGCAGCCATCACGGCTGCCACCTGCACCGCGCAGTGCAAGCAGCAGCCGAGGCTGAACATCTGGGATCTTCTGATCCCGTCTGTTCAGCTCCCAGGAGGCCGCGGAGCAGGCGTGCGATGTGATGACGTCATCGCACGCCTGCTCCGCGGCCCTGCAGTATGCTGCCGGCGGCCTCCGGGAAAAGACAGAAGAGGAAGAAGCAGAGACTTCAGGTAAGTATTGGTTTTATTTTTTTTTTTAAACTACCAGCCCCTGTCTAGCTATATACAAGCCCCTCTCTAGCTATATACAAGCCCCTGTCTGCCTATATACAAGCCCCTGTCTAGCTATATACCAGCCCCTGTCTAGCTATATACCAGCCCCTGTCTGCCTATATACCAGCCCCTGTCTGCCTATATACAAGCCCCTGTCTAGCTATATACAAGCCCCTGTCTGCCTATATACAAGCCCCTGTCTGCCTATATACCAGCCCCTGTCTGCCTATATACAAGCCCCTGTCTGCCTATATACAAGCCCCTGTCTAGCTATATACAAGCCCCTGTCTGCCTATAGACAAGCCCAGGGGCGTTGCTAGGGTCCTAAAACATCCGGGGCTCGGGCCCTTTGTGTTTTTCTGGGTAGGGCTGGGTTCACAACGAACATTTTTTCACGCCTCATTGTGAACTGTGGATGTTTTTTTACAGGAAAAACCTTGTGTTCCTGTCACTAATTTTCTGCACATCCCACACAGATCCCGTCCATCTCCTCAGCAGTCACTGTACAGTAAAAATCACCAATGACAAATTTACTTTTCAGAACTTCTCACCTTCATTATGAACAATTACCCCTAAACAGTCACCAAAACATACACCGATACATGGAGCAAATCTCCCAGACAAGTGATTGTTACAAAAAACCCTCCTACAAAACCAAGACCCAAAACTATTCTACAAAGGATCAAATAATCCTGCCAGACCCTGACCAAACGTGACCCCCCATGTGACTTTTCAGCTGTACACAGGCTTGATTACATTCCCACTGCCATACAGGGGCCATTTAGTGGTAGATACTAGTTGTATGTAGACTCTGCAGAAAATAAGTGATTACCCTGCTGTTACATTTAGTGACTCACCGGAGACGTCTTTTTCTGATCAGCGTCTTTTCACCTTCCCTTCTCTTTCCATCCGGTTCACACCTTCATGCTGATTGCTCCCGGCCAATACTCGTCCCTGAGGATTTGGACAAAAATATCTTAGAATCCTCACATTTCCAGCAAACTCCTTAATTATAGGTATAGCAGTCCCCTCAGTTAGGTTATATAGGGGTACTGAACCCAGTATATGGGGGCCAAAGGCAGGTATATGCGGCCACGGGCAGGTTTATAGGGGCCACAGGCAGTTTTATAGGGGGGGGCACAGGCAGTATATAGGGGGGCACTGACGCAGTATATGGGGCCACAGGCAGTTTATTGGGGGCACTGAGGCAGTTATATAGGGGGCCACAAGAAGGTATATAGGGGCACTGAGGCAGTATATAGGGGCACTGAGGCAGCATATGGGGGCCACAGGCAGGGATATGGGGGCCACAGGCAGGGATATGGGGGCCACAGGCAGGCATTATAGGGGCACAGGCAGCATATGGGGGCCACAGGCAGGGTTATGGGGGCCACAGGCAGGCATTATAGGGGCACTGAGGCAGCATATGGGGGCCACAGGGCGGGAAATTTAGGGGGGCCCAAACAGGCGGGATTTTGGGGCCCACAGGCAGGGATATGGGGGGCACAGTCAGGCATTTTTAGGGGCCCACAGGCAGTATGGGGGGCACAGGGCAGGGATATGGGGGGCACAGGCAGGATATGGGGGCCAAAGGCAGGGATATGGGGGGCACAAGCAAGTATATGGGGGGCACAGGCAGGGATATGGGGGGCCACAGGCAGGGATTTGGGGGCCACAGGCCGTGATATGGGGGCCCCCGGCAGGCATTATAGGGGCACAGGCAGGGATATGGGGGCCACAGGCAGGGATATGGGGGCCACAGGCAGGGATTATGGGGGCCACAGGCAGCTTATGGGGGCCCAGGCAGGGATATGGGGGCCACAGGCAGGCAGTATATGGGGGGACAGGCGTAAAATGGGGGCCACAGGCAGGTATATAGGGGCACAGGCAGTATTATAGGGGGCCACGGGACAGGGATATGGAGGCCACAGGCAGCATATGGGGGTTTCACAGGCAGGGAATGGGGGCCACAGCAGGGATATGGGGGCCACAGGCAGGCATTATAGGGCACAGGCAGTATTTAGGGGGACAAAGACAGGGTTTATGGGGGCCACAGGCAGCATATGGGGGTCACAGGCAGGGATATGGGGGCCACAGGCAGGCGTATGGGGGCCACAGGCAGGCATTATAGGGGCACAGGCAGGAATATGGGGGCCACAGGCAGGCATTATAGGGGCACAGGCAGTATATAGGGGCACTGAGACAGGTAAACGCTATAAAAATAACAACATTAATACTCACCTTAACTCCCCCGGCGACCCGCGCTCCGTCCTCTTCACCCGCCGCGCTCCTCCGGCAGCTCCTCGGGCGCACGGCCTTGACGCGCTGTGCCCCCAGGACAGGCAGGTCGCGATGACGTCACATCATCGCGCCGCTGCCAGTGGAGTTCGCAACGGGGCCCGCGGGGTCCTCAGCGTTTGTGAGGACCCGGCCCGGGCCCCGCAGTGTCGGACCCAGGGGCGGTCCGACACTGTCTGGGAGCAGGGAGCGCTCGCTCTCTGCTCCGCAGAAGAGCCTCAGCTGTGTGTGCGTCCAGCGGACGCACATGCAGCTGAAGAGCCAGTCGGTGCTCCCAAGCCCACGGCAGCGGCCTGGAGCCCCGGGAGACTCGGGGCACAGGGGGTTTTTATTCGGGCCCGAGCCCCGGAAATTTTAAAACACCCTAGCGACGCCCTGGGGCAAGCCCCTGTTAGTATTAACCAGCCCCCGTCTAGCTATATACAAGCCCCTGTCTAGTATATACAAGCCCCTGGCTGCCTATAGACAAGCCCCTTTTCTAGCTATATTACCAGCCCCTGTTAGCTATATTACAAGCCCCTGTCTGCCTATTACAAGCCCCCGTCTAGCTATACAAGCCCCTGTCTGCCTATATACAAGCCCCTGTCTGCCTTATACAAGCCCCCTGTATAGCTTATTACCAGCCCGTTGCTATATACCAGCCCTGTCTAGCTATTTTGCATAGCCCCTGTCTGCCTTTTATACAGCCCTGTCTGCCTATATACAAGCCCCTGGGCAGCTATATACCAGCCCTGTCTAGCTATTTACCAGCCCCTGTCTAGCTATATACAAGCCCCTGTCTAGCTATATACATGCCCCTGTCTGCCTATATACAAGCCCCTGTCTAGCTATATACCAGCCCCTGTATGCCTATATACCAGCCCCTGTCTGAATATATACCAGCCCCTGTCTGCCTATATACCAGTCCCTGTCTGTCTATATACCATCCCCTGTCTGTCTATATACCAGCCCCTGTCTAGCTATATACCAGCCCTGTCTAGCTATATAGTGCCCTGTCTAGCTATATACTGCCCTGTCTAGCTATATGCCAGCCCTGTCTAGCTATATACTGCCCTGTCTAGCTATATACTGCCCCGTCTGCCTATATACCAGCCATGTCTGCTTATATACTGCCCCGTCTACCTATTTACCAGCCCTGTCTGCCTATATACTTCCCTGTCTTCCTTTATACCTGCCCTGTCTACCTATTTACCAGCCCTGTCTGCCTATATACCAGCCCTGTCTGCCTATATACCTGCCCTGTCTGCCTATATACCTGCCCTGTCTGCCTATATACCTGCCCTGTCTGCCTAATTACCAGTCCTGCCTACCTATAAGTGGCCCTGTCTATATACTAGCCCTGCCTGGCTACATACTGGCCCTGCCTGCTTACAATACTGGCCTTAGCTGGCTAATTACTGCCCCTGGCCCTACCTGGCTAATTACTGGCCCTACAAGGCTAATTACTGGCCCTACCTGGCTGATTACCGGGGGCAGTCCCAGCTACCTGGCTAGTTACTGGGGGCAGCCCTTGCTACCTGGCTAGTTACAGGGGTAGGCGCGATGTGATGACGTCATCGCACGCCTGCTCCGCGGCCCTGCAGTATGCTGCCGGCGGCCTCCGGGAAAAGACAGAAGAGGAAGAAGCAGAGGGCCCTTTAGGTTAAATATTGGTTTTATTTATTTTTTTTAAACTACCAGCCCCTGTCTAGCTATATACAAGCCCCTGTCTGCCTATATACAAGCCCCTGTCTAGCTATATACAAGCCCCTGTCTGCCTATATACCAGCCCCTGTCTAGATATATACCTCCCCTGTCTAGCTATATAGCAGCCCCTGTCTGCCTATTACCAAGCCCTGTCTGCCCATATACAAGCCCTGTCTAGTGGGATACAAACCCTGTCTGGCATTAACAAGCACCTGTCTGCCTATATAATATTCAAGCCCCTGTCTGCCTATATACCAGCCCCTGTCTAGCTATATACAAGCCCCTGTCTGCCTATAGACAAGCCCCTGTCTAGCTATTTACCAGCCCCTGTCTAGCTATTTACCAGCCCCTGTCTACCTAATGGGGGTCTAGGTATTTACATGCCACTTATCTGACATTTTTTAATTTCTAATTTTTAGGGTCTTACATACGCTGTTTGGTGAATTTTTATAGGAAAGTGCTGGTTAAAGAAGGGTCTAAGATGTATTTGTGGTAAATTCTACAGGGACGAGTAGTAACCACTAGTAACTACTGCATGCTGTACCGGACGGAGAAAGAAATGGAAGGGAACGACTCATCAGGGAAGACAATCTGGAGGTTTGGGCCAGAAGGAGAAGAAAAGGAGAAGAAGACAACTCACATCAGCGCTGACGTCTCCTGTGAGTCCCTGCTGTCAGGGGTCATTTTACTTCTGTCTTGAATCAGTGCTGTATCATGTGATGGTGACCTGACTACTGGGGATGGGGATTGGTGGTGTGTGTAGGTTATGTTGGTGCTTATGTAGTTGTCAGTGTGGGCTTGTTTCCCCGGGTTGTAAAGCAAGTGCACACCTGACTCTGTGATGGGGGTTTCTCTGCACCACTGTTTCTTTCTTTCTTGTGTTTAGGGTGCTTTCACTCGGAGCGGTTTTGGTGCATTTTTGATGCGTTTTTTTGTGCAGAAATGTACAGCATTAACTACTCTGCCTTTCTGCACACCAAACCACACCAAAAACACAAAAAACGCACCAAAAACACATAAAAAACGCATCAAAAAGGCTCCGTGTGAAAGCAGCTTTATAGTGTAGTTTATTTTAGACAGTGGAGAGGTGCGAGAACAAGAGACATTTTGTAAGCGGATATTGTATGTGGGCTGCTGGGGGCTTAGTGCCAGGGCTGATTTTTATTCCCAGTCCGGCCCTGGTGTAGGTGAGAGGACTATGGGGTAATAGGTGGGACGGTCATGGGGTGATAGGTGGAGGTTAGAGGACTATGGGGTAATAGGTGGGAAGGTTATGGGGTGATAGGTGGAGGTGAGAGGACTATGGGGTAATAGGTGGAGGTGAGAGGACTATGGGGTAATAGGTGGGAAGGTTATGGGGTGATAGGTGGAGGTGAGAGGACTATGGGGTAATAGGTGGGAAGGTTATGGGGTGATAGGTGAAGTGATAGTTGTAGGAATATCCTTTTGATCCTTTTGAATCCTTTTTGAATCATTTTGATTAGTTTTACATTATCCAATCAGATGACTCTCCATGTTAGCTAATGTGGAAAAACTGTATAACAAGATTGTTAAGAGTTAGTAATGTAGTGATGAAATGATGGATGATGGATGGATGGAGGTAACATCTAGGTATTAAGGTACATTCATCAATAACTTTCTGGGAAAAGAGCTGTCATCATTGCTGTCTTTTGGGACTGAAATCTGAAATAAAAGGCTTCATCTCTGGAATTTGACCTGGTGGTGGTGAAAAGTGAACACGTTATATAGCTTTGTTATAAGGGCTATAGAGCAGTATATACCTCATTGACCCGAATGAATGTATGATTATAACAACATTTTGGTGCCGTGGCCTGCATACAGTATTAAAGAGGAGTGATAGGAAGATTATAAAACTACCAGTTCTAATAAGAATTTCAGGAGCCCTGGTGGAGCATGCCATATAAAACATATACTCTTCCAATGTTAGCAAATGTCAACCAGTATGAGTGTTTTGTGTTGTGAATCGATTCAAAGTAGAACCGATTCAAGTGGGGGAGTGTAGGAATATATATATATATATATATATATATATATATATATATATTTTTTTTTTATATATATATATTATATATATTATATATATATATTTTTTTTTTTTTTTTTTTTTTTTTTTTTTTTTTTATATATATATATATTTTATATATATTATATATTTTTCTGTACACCCCATAGAAGCTAACATTGGAATAGGCTTTTTAGTAGATGTTATCAGGAATTCAGAGTTCTGTTTTACATATGTAGATGAGGGGACGACAGGACATTCCTTCCTAAACTGAAATGCAGACATATCACTGTGTCCTACAGAATTCTAATGGGGGCTTTGTAAATGCTAGACCATGAGACTCCGCATTTTACAAGGTGTTACCAAGAGATGATTTCATTGCATTTCAAGGGAAGAATTGTTTTAAACTGGATCCTTTTGATTAGTTTTACATTATCCAATCAATGACTCTCCAAGTTAGCTAATGTGGAAAAACAGTAATGTAGTAATGGATGGAGGGATGAATGATGGATGGATGAAGGTAACATCTAGGTATTGAGGGACATTCATCCATAACTTTCTGGGAAAAGAGCTGTCATCATTGCTGTCTTTTGGGACTGAAATCTGAAATAAAAGCTTCGTCTCTGGAAAAGAACTGAGGTTGTCTGTCCTGGAATTTTACCTGGTGGTGGTGGTGGTGAAAAGTGGACATGTTCTATAGCTTTGTTATAAGTGCTATAGAGCGGTATATACTTCATTGACCCAAATGAACGTAGGATTATAACAACAATAGGCAGAGGTGAAATGACTATGGGGTATCAGGAGGAGAGGTTATGGGGTGATAGGTGCAGGTGGATAGGTTATGGGGTGATAGGTGGAGTGATAGGTAGAGGTAAGAGGACTATGGGGTAATAGGTGGGAAGGTTATTTGATGATAGGTGGAGTGATCATTGGAGGTGAGAGGACTATGGGGTATTAGGTGGAAAGGTTATGGGGTGTTGGGGGGCTGTATTTTGTGTTGGCACTAGGATGTATAACACAACGGAGGCGAGTGGTGAGAGAAAGGAGTACAGATCACAGTTTGCAATATCCTTGGGGAGCATAGAATCATTAGCCAGGAGATTGTGCTGCGGTTGTGCTCTGTACCCCCCAGAATCATATTGTGCAGGTTGAACCCCCATACCATGCACCCCCAGAAAATCAGCCACAGGCATGATCTTCGGGGGTGCAGGAGATAAGAGTTTAGTACTGTAATTTTTTCTTAATGTTCTTATGTTTATACAGGTTTCCCCTTTGGACTATGTCGGACTCATTGGATTATGTTGGACCAACGTTGGATTGATTTCTTTAATAAAATAGTGAAAGAGAGCTAATGTCAGGGAGTGTTTATTTAAATAAAACGTTTTTTTGTGCAATTTGTGTCTTTTTTTTCCATTTAATTTCAGTTTCAGTAATGGAGTATCTGACAGATGCCTCTTCATTACCAGCAACCCCAAGGCTGAAACCAACCGTGTGTCACTGTTACCTCAGTACTTAACACACCAAGGGTACTGGGAAGAGCCAGGTAACCATCAGGAGCAGACCCTCTAATGTGATGGTCTACTTCTGGGGCAGCTGCAGGCTGGTATTTTTAGAGTGGGCAAGGACCAGTGTTAATGGACTTTCTCATTTTGATAGTATCAGGCTGTAGCTGTCAGTTTTACCTTGGCTGGTTATGGAAAATGGGGGGAGCCCACGTCTTTTATTTTTTTCAAAAATAATTTTTTTATTGAGAATCCTAAAGTGGTCAACTTCTGTAATCATTACAGTGGATGCCCAAGTTAAAATTCTCATCAAATATTTTTTCAGGAAAAAAAAATGATGTTGGGTTCCACCCATTTTCCATAACCAGCCAGGGTAATATCAGAATGGGAAGAACCATCGATACTGGTCCCTTCCCATTCTAAAAATACCAGCCTGCAGATGCTCCAGAAGCAGACCCTCACATTTGAGGGTCCACTTCTGACGGTTACCGACTCTTCCCAGTACCCCTGATGCGTTGGGTACTGGGGTAATAGTGACACTGGGCTAGTGTCAGCCTTGGGCAACAAGAAGCACCACTAGCTGACACCAAGCCCGAGCAATAGTAATGAAGAGGCGTTTGTCAGACACCCACACTACTATCACTGGAATTTATATGGAAAAAAACCACACACAAAGTGCACACATTTTTTTTATTTAAATAAACACTCCCCAACACCAGCCCTCTTTAAGCATTTTATTTGAAAAAAAATAGACCCAAGTTTGAAAACGACGCAGTCCACCAAGTCCGAAGTAGTCCAAATGTGAACCTGTAAAAAGATTACACATCTA
>JAODAL010066540.1:0-17711 GCA_025379985.1 Phyllomedusa bahiana | reverse complement strand
TTGAAATACACATTTAAACTACACTACATGTCATGTCTGTAGTTCCTGTGCCTGCTTCTTCTACAAATTGTATTCTACTGATGCCAACAGCTAGATTTACAAGTCTTACAGCCAAATTTATTTTGAAATTTACACCTGTATGACCTTGATATGCACTGCATACACCTCTTACTTCTCCTCCTTGTAGCCCTCAAAATCTTATTTTTTTTTTTTAAATACCTCCATCTGTACTACCCCCAAATGTACTAAGTCCTGTTATCCTGAACCTTGATGTTTCCCATTGGCATGTTCTTGATGCCACCAATGGTACTGCTGCCTAATCTTGTCAAACCGGAACGTCCATGCTTCCCATTGGCATGTTCTCGCTGCCACCAATGGCACTGCCGTCTAATCTAGTCCAGCCTGCAGAGGCGTAAGTTCAAGTTCTTGGGTCCTGGGGCAAAACGTGAAATGCCCCTACCCCCCGCCGTGTTACCAGAGCTGCTATCAGTCATCTATTAATTGTTTCAGGGTCCCATACAGTCAAAACCCATTACTAGTTCCTATTTTTTAACATATCAGTGGACCCCCTTTTGACTAGGGCCCCTGACAGGAGTGCCCGTACTGCCCTATTGGCACCCTGCAAGTTACCACGTGCCATTTCCAATACTGGTGTCTTCTTATGTGTCCCCTTCAGAATGTAGCAGCTGCTACCCCTATAACTACGCCCCTGCTAGCTGAACCACCATGTTGTCCGTTGGGATGTTCTTGCTGCCACCACATATACCACATGTACAAAGCTTGCAAGCAAAGGCGTAACTTTAAGTTCTTGGGCCCTGGTGCAAAAAGTGGAATGGGGCTCCTGCCAGTTACCATGTGCCATTTCCAATATGCAGGGCTCCATAGCAGCTGCTACCACTGCACCTCCTATAGCTATGTCCCTGCTTGCAAGCTGTCCTCATCTTTTCAGTTAGGAAGGAAGTATTTTCGCCTCACATTTTTTTTCTGTAACTCTTGAAGCCAAATTGTCTTCACTAAGTTGTTCAACATATCCACTTTACTGTTATGGAATGGTAATTACAGCTTCTCCTCACCTGTATAGGTATAAAAATTAACCCGAGCATCTTCTCCCATTGACTTTAATGGGGTTCGAGTTCGAATCGAACCTTGAACCGAACACCACTATTGAAGTTTCATAGTTTGTAAGGCTAAAAAAAGACAAGTCGTCCATCTAGTTCAGCCTGTTGTGCTAAGGTGTTGATCCAGAGGAAGGCAAAAACCCCCAATGAGGTAGAAGCCAATTGTCCTCATTAGGGAAAAATTCCTTCCTGACTCCAATCTGGCAATCAGAAAAATCCCTGGATTAATGACCCCTCTCCTGATTCCTAGTCACTATAACTTGTTATATTATTATGCTCCAGTAATGCATCCAAACCCTTTTTGAACTCGGTTATTGAATTCACCATGACAAGTCCCTCTGGCAGAGAATCCATAGTCTCACTGCTCTTACAGTAAAGAATCCCTTTCTATGTTTATGTAGAAACTTTCGTTCCTCAAGACGTAAAGGATGCCCCCTTGTTCTAGATAACAGTCCTGTGTATAAATAAATCTTGGGAGAGATATATATATTGACCTTTGATGTATTTAAACATATTTATTATGTCCCCCCGAAGCCTTCTTTGCTCTAAACTAAATAACCCTAATCTTGCCAATCTTTCTGTGTACTGTAGTCCCCAAAGTCCTTTTATTATTTTTGTTGCCCGCCTTTGTACCTGTTCAAGTTTACAATGTCTTTCCTGTGCACTGTTCCCCAAAACTGTACACAAATTCCATGTGTGGTCTAACCCAGTGACTTGATAATGGGAGAATATTTCCATCAGTGCATCTACCCCCTTTTTTTAATGCACCCCATTCCTATTTGTTTTGGGCTGTGCTGCCTGACATGGTTCTCAATTAAGTTTACTGTCCACCAGGATTCCCAAGTCCTTCTCCATGCCCTTTTTACCCATGTTTTTCCATTAAACATGAAACTTTAATGGATTTCTCTTCCCCATGTCAAAAAACCTTGCATTTATCATGTTAAACCTCATCTGCCTTTTCCCCTGCCCGGCCTCCAACTTACCCGTCCCTTTGTAATAAATATTATCCTCTATTGTGTTGATTACATTAAGAGCTTAGTATCGTCTGCAAAGATCGTATTAACTCGAAAAATTTTCCCGTTTTGCTCATCTCTACTCGACACCTTCGCAATTGCATATAAAAGAGTCCCTTGTTTTTTCTCTGTTAATATTTTTTTTTTTCAAATTTAAAAAATTCTTTAGTACGCTTCTGTTTGTTTAATCCTCTTTAATCCTCTTTGTCTGAGTCTGACGTCTATTTTTGATACTCCCCCCCACTGTTAAACCACACAAAACTTTTTTCTAAATTTTTCCCTTGCCTCCCTTCCGTCCCCTATAAAGGGTCATCACATGAACTAAAGGGGGGTCCGCTTCCCAATAAGCGGTTTAAATTCTTCCCATTTGAAAAAATTGCGCCCAACATTGTCTTTTTAAACGGAGACTCCCTTTTAACCAGGAGTTTTTTTTTGATGAAAAAAATTGTGGTTTTTGGAGGGACTATGGTCCCCGGCGACGGCGGGCAAGGCAGGCGTTATTACCGGTACACAAGTTTTTTCCTCTGAGTCGTCTCTCACGATTCGGACCAGGAGGGAAAGGTCACACTAAAATTCCCTAAAAAGGGCCCCTTTTCACCGTTTAACAAAAGCCCAATGCTCTTATAACCCTTTTTTGTAGCTCGGCAGAAAAAAATTCAGACAGTCTGCTACTTCACAATCATAGGGGAACATGAATATTGTTTTGGGATGGGGTTCTCGACGAAAAGGGGCCTTCAGCATGCCCACCCAGTACCCCCTCTCGTAGACCCAAAACCCCCTGGGGTTTTTTCAACATTTTCTGACCTAAACAGGGCCAGAGATGGCTGGAGAGACCCCCACCCGACAGTAGAGGTTCTCTTTTTTTCTCCCATTCACAACAGTCTGGTCCCATTGGACTAAATATTTAAAATCCCCAAAATGTTCAGAGAAAGGGTGGAAAAATCTGAGTCTTAAACTTGCTCATCTCAAACTTGCCTGTAGTGGGCAGGGCTGATGTTTTTCCCTAAAGGGTCGGACTACATTTTTCGTTTTCCCCCTTTTTGGCCAAAATGAGGCATTTTCGAGTATTGAGGGGGGCTAAGGGGCCCCCAGGAGCCTTGGGATGCCTTCTCTTTGGGGGAGGCCCAAATCAATCCCAGGGGTGCTAATGAAAACAGGGAAATGAAGAAGTATAAAAAAAAAATTTAGGAGGGAAAAGGCCCTTAAAATTTATTTAAATGTTTTAGGGGGAAAATGAGGGGGGGGAAAATGGGGCCCGGGGGGGGGTCTTTTTGTGGGGGCCCCGAGAAAGGGCGGATTTGGGGGGGGAATTTTGGTGGGGAATGGGGGGAATTGGTCCCCAGGCTCCAGGGGTTTTTAAAACCCCACATATTAAAACCCCAATCGGGGGCCCTTTATGTTTTTCCCTTTTGATAAAAGATTTCAAAGTAAATTTATGAAAGTATATTGGAAGACTCCCCAAAGATTTGGTAGGGTAGGGGAAAATTTTGGGGAAAGATTTGGGGGCCCCAAAGTTGGGATTGGGAAAACCCCCTAGGGGGGTGTGATTGTAAATTTGAATTTAAAAGGAAAATTTTTTGGGGTTTAGGTTTTAAAAGATTTAATAAACCTTTAATGTTTTTAAAGAAAAAACAATAAAAAATAGGTTGGGGGAAAAAAGTTTCCCCCAATGCCTCATAAAAGGCACCCAAAAAAAAAGGCCCGTTCCTAAGGGGTTGCTGAAAGCCCAATTTAGAAATCCCCTTAAAAGGTAAGGGCCCCCCCCTGTTTTTCCCTCATGGTTTTACGAAAAAGGGGTTTTTAAAAGGGGGTTGGCTGGGGGGCTCCAGGAAGGAGCGGGTAAAAAACATTTAAAAAGGAACCCCCCCCCCATCGGAAAAACCCTGTCGTTATGCGATTGATGCTGAAAAAGCATTTGACAAGCCCGGGTGGGTTTGGGCTGTGGTTGGTCCTCGATCGTATGAGGAAGGGGTAACTTCCAAAAACTTCTTCTGTATTATACGCCCACTAAAACAGGTCCCACCCCCAGGGTTTTTTTTCCCCAGCGTTTTTCCCTTTAAAAAAGGGACTCCCCAAGGGTTCCCCCTTTTCCCCTCTTTTATTTGTATTGCCTTGAACCCCTGGCACGTTTTTTAAAAAATCAGATCTTTTCCGGGTATACTGTGGGCAGGGAGCATAAATTTGGCCCTCTTTGCCAAGACCTCCTCCCTTTCTGTCGACCCGTTTCCCAAAACCTCCCGGGAATCTTCTCCTTTCTTGAAATTTTGGAAAGGTACTCTGGATACAAAATCAACCCCTCAAAGGGAATTTTTAAATTTGGTTCCCCCCCCTCCCAAAACCTGCCTAGAAAAATTGGGCATGGGGACCCGCTCCCGGTAACCTCTCACATCCTACCGGGGGAAAAAAAAACTTTGGATTCCCTCACACTTCTTAGCCTAATTTTCCCCTCGTTTACAAAACTTCCAAAAAGACCTACGCAAGGGCACAGCCCCTCCCCCTTGGCGGGGAACTGCCATGCAATCAAATTGTATTTTTCCAAAGCTCTTATACCCCCCCCAAACCCTTCCCCCCTATTGCTGAACTACTTATATAAACAAATTCATTCCTTTCTCTCGCTTCCTTTGGGGGGGAAAAGGACCCAGGATAGCCTTAGCAAAAAATGCTCCCTGTCAGCGCGGGAGGCAAACCCTTCCTAACTCCGTTTTTATAACCTGGCGGCCTTAAAACGTCTTGACGGGCTGGGAGAAACCAGTCGTACCCAATTTTGACTTAGAGAAAAATTTTGTGCACCCGGGGCACCCCCAGGGCCCTCCTTCTACAAAAAATCTCATGACCCCTCCCGGAGCTAGGGCTCCTTTTGCTCAAAGACACGTTTGCCCCTTTTAAGCAAATTCGCAAACTGCTTCAGTTCCCTTACCAAATGCTAAGAAGAACCCTTGGGGGATCACCAAGTTTCCTCAGGCGGGATAACCTTTTTTGGGGCTTAGAGGGAGAGAGGAGTGATGTATTGGAAATTTAATCCCTATGGAAAAAAAACGGTGGCTGACCATTTTGGAACTTATAAGAAAACAACTCCCCCCCGGTTATATTTTCCCCGGGGCACCCCCATATTTCTTTTTTTTGTAAAGCAGACTTAAAACCTTTTCCGGACTTGTTCTTAAAAAGGGTTTTTTTACTTTTTGCTAAAAAGTCAGGCTGGGTTTTTTACCTCCTCGCATTTATAGCTCTTGAGGGGTGTGACTGGGGGAGGGGGGGTGGTTCAACCTTTTGCAAAGTGAGGGTTTTTTTTACTTTTGGGCCCAGGATTTACCTGAAAAAAATCCTGCGGGCTGCAAAAGGGGTTTGTAAGGCATGTTTTGTGGATATGGGGGGAGACTATTTTAAAAAACAACCAAACGCATACTTGGCTTTACTCCCCCCCAACCCAACCCACCTGAATGGGGGGGGGGGACAGTCCTGCCCCAAATGCCAGGCCCTTGCCGCGACTATGGCATGGAATATGGCAATGCCCCTCCACGCAACTCTTCTGGGATCACTTTATTACTTATGTCTGGCGTTATTGGCGTATTTAAAATAACAAGAGTTAGATTTTGTCTTCCTTACACAATCCCCGGATGCTATTGAGTTTCTGAAGCCTTCGCCCGGGGGGCATGTGTTCCGTCCCCGGTCTTGTCCACATAGTTATGCTAGTGGCCAAACGTTGTCTCCTGCTTCATTGGCTGAAGCCACAAACACCCCCCCGCTTTACGGTGGAAATTGAGGCAGTACCCGATAGCAACAAATTGGAGAAAGGAACGTCAGAAAAAAAATACGCATGAAGGGTTCTTTTGGAAAGGAAGCCGTTCATTCTCTCCCACTTCTCCCAAAAAACGAGACAGCCCTACTGAGTCTTCTTTTCCCCCAACAGGTTGGTAGCAAGGGGGGTATGTTGGGGCCCCCGGGGGGCCCTTGAATTGTGATGATTTCCCCCCCCCCTTCCGCTTGTTATGCCCTTTCACATTTCCCCGTTTCATCGTGAAGGTGAGACGATTCAGATCCCCGCTTGTCAGACTTTAAAAATTTAAAATCACCAATTTTTTGTTAAAATTTTTTTTTTGAGATTTTCTGTTGATTACACATTACCGCATTCTGTTATGTACCTTGCGCCTTTCTTATTGAGTGAAGATTACGGGGTGTCCTTGTTGTTTGTTTTTTCATTGTTCTCCTGATGTTCAACGATTTGTGCTCTGTTAAAATAAATATAACGCTGTCACCCCATTATTTTTTTTGTATGTATTATATTTTCATTTTTTTTTTTCCTGGAAAAACCCAATAAAATATGTTTAAAAAAAAAAAAAAAAACAAAAACCCGAAAATCACATTGACTGATTTGGAAAGAATTTATTTGCAAATTAGGTAAAAAATAAGTATTTGGCCCAATAACAAAGTTTATCTCAATACTTTGTTATATATCCTTTTTTGGCAATGACAGAGGTCAAATGTAATTTCTGAAATCCTTCACAAGGTTTGGCACACACTGTTGCTGGTATGTTGGCCCATTCCTCCATTTCAGATCTCCTCTAGATCAGTGATATTTTGGGGCTGTCACTGGGCAACACGGACTTTCAACTCCCTCCAAAGGTTTTGTATGGGGTTGAGATATGGAAACTTGTTAGCTCACTCCAGGACCTTGAATGCTTCTTCCGAAGCCACTCCTTCGTTGCCCTTGTGGTGTGCTTGGGATCATTGTCATGCTGAAAGACCAAACCATGTTTCATCTTCAATGCCCTTGCTGATGGAAGGAGGTTTGCACTCCAAATCTCATGATACACGGCCCCATTCATGCTTTCATGTACACGGATCAGTTGTCCTGGTCCATTTGCAGAGAAACATCCCCAAAGCATGATGTCGCCACCCCCATGCTTCACAGTAGGTATGGTGTTTTTTTGGATGCAACTCATTTATTCTCTTTTCCTCCAAACCACACGAGTTGTTTTCTACCAAAAACATTTCTTTTTTTTGGTTTCATTTTCCTTTAAGACCTTCCCCCAAAAACCTTCATGATCATCCAAATGCTTTTTGGTATAAAAACTTCGGGACGGTCCGGACATGTACTGGTTTAAAAACAGAGGGACATGTCTGGCACTGCGGACCTGATTCCCGGGGGGCGTAGGGGTGTTACTGGGGTAATCTTTGTTAGTTGGCCCCAGTCTCTGCAGGTCATTTACTGGGGTTCCCCGTGGGGTTTCCCTGGGTTTTTTTTCTCCGGGTTTTTTGTGACCCAATTTTGGGCCCCCAGGGGGTGAATTTTGCATGGAGTCCCGGGAACGAGGGAGATTGTCAATGGTCTTTTTTTTTTTGTCTTCCATTTTCAACTATTCCCTCCCACAGTTTTTTTTCTTCAAAACCAAGCGCTTGCCTATTGCAATTCAGCCCTTCCCGGCCTGGTGCAGAAACACAATTTTGTTTCGGGTGTCCTTTGAAGCTCTTTGGTCTTCATTTTTAGTGGAGTTTGGGGGGTGACTATTTATTTTGGTGGACGGGTTGTCTTTTATACGGGATAACTATTCAAAATTTGTTGTTACTACAGGAAATGATGGAGGACAGAGGGATCTTAAAAATTTTGTTAAAAGGTCTTTTAAGAGCCAGAAATTTTTGCTTGTTTGAGGGGGCCCAAAAATACTTATTTTCCCCATAATTTGCAAAAAATTTTTTCCCAAAAATCAAAATGTGATTTTTGGGATTTGTTTTTTTTCCATTTTGTCTCTCATATTTGAGGTTCCCAAAAGTGTAAATTTTCAGGTCTCTCTCATCTTTTTAAGTTGTAAAAACTTCCCAAAATTTGGGTGGCTGACAATTACTTTTTTCCCCACCGTACTGCTCCCCTAAAAAAAATGTGACCCTACCATACCCCCCCAAATCTGAGGGGGCCCCTTTTCTTTTACTTCCCCAAAATGGGGGAAAATTTTAAAAATCCCCTATTTTAATTTGAGGGTCCCATACATGCCACCTAGCTGGGGGGGAAACCAATACTTTCCCTTTCCTAATTTGGGGGAAAGGACCTATTAATTTTCCTATGTAAGGAGGAGAGCTAAAGGGGGTACCAAAATTAAGGGGTCTTAAATACCTACACTCCCCGGCCCCACTTTTTGGTTACTCCTTTTCCCCAAACTGCCATTAACATTTTAATTTTCTAATCAGCCAAATTCACTTTCGGCAATCAGGGGCTTTGGCATGTGGACATGGTCAAGAAAATTCCCCCTCTTTTCAATAGGGGGGGCATCATTTGGGGAAAGGAAAGGGGGGATTTGGTCCCTTTTTGGAACGTGGCAGGTTGGGGGTGCCAAAGGGTGGTCTGATTTTTTTCAGAAACTGCTGATCCCCTTTGGGTTTTTCAGGGCAAAACCATTTTCTGGGGGTTTTTACAGAGAAGGGTTTCCGAAAAAAAAAAAAACATCCAGTGGCGGCAGCCCTGTGGGCGGAAATCCCTTTGTTGTTCCCAAAGAGGAAAAATTAAAATGGGCAGACGGGGTTCGAGCTGAAAAAAAGGAAAACAGTGACTAAAATTACCACCCGTTAAAACCCAAAAGGTAGGCAAAAGGGAGCATCTTTTAAAAACACAGTCGGCAAAATTTTGAGGCAGATGGGTACACCCAAGCAAAAGACCACCCTTTTTCAGCTAAAAACAGGAAATTGGGAGGCTCCAATTTGCTCCAAGTTTCATCAAAATTTGGACAGTAAAAATTTGGGAAAAAAACGTTGCCTGGTCTGATAGTCCCCCGATTTTTTCTGGGGGGCCCCCATTCGGGGGTAGGGTCAAAATTTTGGCCCCCAAAACCAACATAAAAGAATGGACCCAAATCCTGCCTTTGTATCAAGGGTTTCAGGTGGGGGTTTGGTGGGGGTCATGGTGGGGGGGAATATTTTTTTGGGCACTCTTTGGGCCCCTTGGTACCAAAATTTGGGGGCATCGTTTCAAAAACCTTTTTAAATTCTATCCCACAAAGGAATTGAGGCATTTTTCTAAAGGGAAAAAGGGGGCCCAAAAACCCTTTTATTTAGCGGGGGTGTACCAAAATAAAGGGGCCCCCGGGGAGTGTATAAAAAAGAAGTTTGCTGAAAGGTGGGGGTTTCAAGGTGGGGTGCGGTAATTTTTTGCAGAGAAGAGTCTTGGCCGGGAAAAAGTCATCAGGCCCGGTTTTGGGCTAAAAGGAAAAAAAAAAGGGGAAAGGGATGCCCCCCATTTGTCCAGGCGCAGTCTTTTTGGAAATGGATCTCTGCTGGGTCCCGAAAGAGATGTTAACAAAGGCAAGGGGCTTGATATCTTGGGGTAAACCCCCAGGAGCAGGTGATTTGGAACACACCCTTAACCTCTACATTGTAGTAAATGTGGGGGGGGGCACCAGTTTGTTTCCCTTTCCCTTTCTTTTTTTTTCCTGTTTTGGTTTGCCCCCCTTCAAACTTTTGTCCAAAATTTTTTTACTTTACGGGAATGTTTTCCAGGATTTTGGGTTTCCCTCGGGAAAGGCCCGGGCCCCTCCCAAAATTTCCCAAAGCTACCTACCCACGTTTAATTGGGGGCCAAAGGGGGGGCAAGTTTTAAAATAGGGGTTTGCTTAAAATGGGGAAAACACTGCAGTACAAAAGTACTTTTTAGAAATATTGTACTTGTACAAATCCCCAAAAAGATCGGGAAAAAAAAAAGTTTAAAAAAAACTTTAAAAATTTTAAAATTTAAACGGGGCCCATAAAAAATTTGTAAAATTGGGGTTTTGTGTCGTCCCTAAATTTTGCAAAAAAAATTGGAATTAGGGGAAAGGAAACGTCATATGCCCCCTAAAATGGAAAAGGGATACAAATAAACAAATAAACCCCAAAACCAACTTTTTCCGGGAGAAAAGGGTTTTAGCGGACAGAAGGAGGTTATTTGGGGCTAAAAAAAATCAAGTAAAACACATTAAAAACTCTTTTTAAATTGGTTTTCGACGGGGGTTCTACTGACCCACAAAATAAAGATTTAAAGTGTCATTAATTCACATAGTAAGTTTTTCCCCAAAAAAAACCCCCAAAAAAAAGGGTTTTCCTTTGGTTTCGAAAAAGCTTTGCAATAACACTGCAAAACAGCTTTTGGGAAAAAAGGGTTTTTAAAACAAGTTTTTAAAAGCGATGAGGCGAGTCCCGCGAGTATGTTTTTCTTTTAAGTTTTGGGGCTTTTATAAGGGGGGGTGGGGGGCTTAATATTGGGGGAGAAAATCCTTGTTAATCCCCCACAAATACTTGTGTTTTTTTTATTTTTTGGGAATACATTTAAAAATTATAGCAGGGCATATTTTTTAATTCTTTAGCTATACTTATTTTTGGGCCTAGATTTTCATTTTTTTTATTAAAGGGGGTAACTTTTTTGTATTGTATTCATTTGGGTACTTCTCTGTTGCTGAAACAGGGGACTTTTTGAATCAGGGGGGGTAATTTTGGTGAATAGTTTGGGGGGTGGTTACCATTAAACGCAAGCTTAAATTTCAACTGGGGGTGGGCCTAGCTGGGCCTTTGGATTCCTAAAAGAGGTTTGCAATAACACCGCAAAAAAGTATTGGGAAAAGGTTTAAAGCTAAGTATTAGAGTGAGTGAGCGAGTCTGCCAGTGTGTATTCTTTTAATTGTGTCTTTTTATAAGTGTGGGAATTTAGATTTGGGGAGTTCACAGGGGACAGTATTGTATTGATTTTTATAACTGTCTCTGTGTATCTCTTTTTGTAACATCCCTATGAGTTCCATGTTTGACAATGCTGTCCAGTGCACATCCATGTATGCCATCCTTGAGCAACAGTTCAAGGGGGCATACTGCTGTGCAAGATGTGTACACACTGCACATTTAGAAGCCCTTATCCTTGATCTAAATGAACAAGTGGCAACACTGAGATCCATTGCCAACTTGGAAGCGAGTTTGCTGCCCACTGAGCATTTACTCGCAGGTGTAGATGCTGGGGAGGATGGCAGCATGGAGGTGCAGGGGCCTGAGGCAGCTAGCTGGGTAACAGTTAGAAAGAAGGGCAGAGGGAAAGGTGTCAGGGAGGCTAGTCCTGAACTGGCACAACCCAACAAATATGCAATATAAGGCTAATGAGGGAGATATCGGCTCAGAAATAGCATTGCTGCAGCAAGACAATACCTCCATCTACTCCAGTAAGATGGGGAACAGGAGTGTAGGGCAGGCTAGACAGGTGCTGGTAGTTGGGGACTCCATTATTAGGGGAACAGACAGGGCAATCTGCCACAAAGACCGGGATCGTCGAACAGTATGTTGTTTACCTGGGGCCCGAGTTCAACATATCACGGATCGGGTTGACAGATTGCTGGGTGGGGCTGGTGAGAATCCAGCTGTCATGGTGCACATTGGCACCAATGACAAAGTTAGAAGTAAGTGGAGTGTCCTTAAAAATGATTTCAGGGAAGTAGGCCAAAAACCCAAGGCAAGGACCTCCAGGGTAATATTTTCAGAAATATTACCTGTTCCATGAGCCATATCAGAGAGGCAGCGGGAGATTAGAATAAGAATTAGAATAAGTGGCTCAAAAATTGGTGTAGGAAAGAGGGATTTGGGTTTTTGGAGAACTGGGCTGACTTCTGTCTTGGCTACAGACTCTATGCTAGGGATGGGCTGCACCTAAATGGGAAGGGTGCAACTGAAAAAATCTCTAAAGTGCATGCTGACCAATGCCAGGAGTTTGACCAACAAAATAAATGAACTAGAATTATTAATTGCTAAAGAAAAAAATGACATACTGGGGATAACTGAGACATGGCTGGACGAGAGCTATGACTGTGCGGTTAACTTACAGGATTACAGTCTATTTAGAAGAGATCGTAAAGGGGGGAGGTGTCTGTCTCTATGTAAAATCCTGTCTGAAGCCAACACTGTGGGAAGTTATAGATACAGGAAATGAACATGTGGAATCATTATGGGTAAATATGGGGTAACAACAATAATATAATCCTAATAGGCGTCTGCTATAGACCCCCAAATATAACAGAACCCATGGAAGATGTACTCCTCAGGCAAATAGATGAGGCGGCTACTCAGAAAGAGGTTGTTATTATGGGCGACTTTAACTACCCAGACATAAGTTTGGGAAACTAAAAACCAGTAGCTCTTATAAAGGAAACAGGTTTTTGGGTCAATAACAAAAAGATAATTCCCTTTTCCCCAAAATGGGGGCAGGAACCTATAGAAAAAGGGCCCCTTCTAGACTTAATTTTCCCACTAAAAACCTAACAGAGTAACAAAGGTTTAGGTTGAGGGGCACCTAGGAAATAGTGACCATTAGAGATGGGCGAATTTCTCAAAAATTCAATTCACCGAATTTTCTGACAAAATTCTTTTGGGCCCCCGAATTTATTTCGGCAAATTTGGCGTTAAAAAAACAGCTATTTCCGGGGCGGGCAGAAAACCCCTGAATGGGGTTTTTTGAAAGAACGTTGTGCCATGCTCAAAAAGCATAGGGGCTTTGGTTTTTTGGTTTTCAACAATGCTGTGTTTTAGAATGAAAACCACATGAAACCCCGTCCTTTTTAGAATCGCTTAAACTCTTCACTTCTCGGGGCCCTTTACAGGGTAACACTAAACTAAATAACTGAAGTAGAAACACACCCTTTAACAAAGAAAGTCAGTGCCAGTTTTGGAAAGAACCGAGCTGGGGGCTAATACCTACAATACGTCAAAGAAACAAAAAAGGGGGTTCCTGGCCAGCACGGGTTCACAGCACAGAAAATGGGAAAATCCGGGGGGGGGGTTCACCCCGCGAGTAGTTTTTAAAAGCGATTTTTTACGAAAAAAGTTGAAATGGGAAAGGGTTTTTTAAATGGTGGAGGGAAATTTTCAGATAAATGCAAAATTAAATTTTAAAATCGTGCATCATCAATTAAGATCGCTCCATTTTTTCCCGGCGTTTCCCCTGTCATTTTGGGCGGCCACCAAACCCAGATACAAAATAAGCGGGGTGAAAAGGGGTTTTCGACGTCATGACTGGGAAATGTGAAAGGTTTTGCGATTGCTGGAAAATCACTAAACCCTCTTTTTAAAAAATAGAACACCCCTTCCTGTTCAGCCCTTAGTGCCCTCTCGGGCGTCTCATGGGAATGGGAAACGTGCCTCTCCCTGGGGGCCAAACAGTTTCCCATGGAAATTAGTCTATTTCTGCAAAAGAGAAACCTCAACTATTAGCTGTGACCCTTCCCAAAATTTAGTTAGTTTAGAGATTTGAAGATTTTTTGAGTTAGCTAGAAAATTTTAAAGCAGCATCTCCCCCGGGTAAAGTCACGGGGGGAGGGGGGGGGGGGGGGGCCGCGGGTAAAACCCCAGACAAGCTCTATCAAATAAAAAACCCACTGGATAAATTTTCACTAAGACTTAGTGTAGAAAATTTGCACTCAATATTTTTAAATTTTTTAACAGTTTCCCTATTGAAAATTTTCCGGGAAAAGGGGCCACCCCTGAATTTTAATTTTGGGATACACATCATTTAAGTAACTGCGGGTCTTTTTTGTTAGGTGCAAAACCCCCATTTTTAAATTATCAAAATACTTTTCCGATAGGTTTTAATTTTAAATTTTACCCATTCCCCCCTGTTTTTGGTTTATATCCACCTTGCATTTAAAATTAAAACCCAAAGCAATTTTGTATCAGCACAGGTTGTTTGTTGCCAAAAAAACCTGTATCAAAACGAAAACATAACAATACTTTTTTTTTTTTACTTTTGCGCACCCAGCTTTGTTCATTGCCCCGGCATCCCCCGTAAATCTTAAACACAAAATTCTATAGTCCCCACAGGTGAATTAAAGGTGAAAAAAATACCGGTTTTAAAACAAAAACCCTAACAATACGTGTTTTTGACTTTTTTGCGCACCCACCCTTTTTCATTAAAACAGAAACCCCCGAAATTTTAAAAACAGAAATTTCCCCTAAAGTCACCACAAGTGAATTGAAAAGGTAAAAAAATCCCCGTGAAATTATACAAAAAAATAACAGCCCCGGTTTTTTTGATTTTTTTGCGCACCCATTTTGGTTCATTGAACGCAGAAATCCAGGGTAAATCTTAAAACCCAATTCAAATAGTCACCACGGGTAATTTAAAAGGGTGCAAAAAATCCCGTGATTAAAACAAAAACATAACAATACTTTTTTTTTTGACTTTTGCACCCCCAGCTTGTTCATTGACGCAGCACCCAAACGAAAAATCTTAAAAAAAAATTTCCCAATACCCACCACATTGAATTGAAAGGGCAAAAAATACCGTGTTTTAAAAACAAAAAAATAACAGAAAACGGGGTTTTTTTGCATTTTTGGGCCCAGCCCCAGTTTTGTTGATAACACCTTGCAGTTAAATTTGAACCCCAAAAATTTTTTTTTTGATTAGGGGGATTTGAAAATAGCGTGATTTCCCCGTCTTTTAATAAGAGATTTTCCCAAAAACATTCCATACCTTCTCAAATTTTTATATTTCTGAACCAATCGACGAAATGCGGGTGAAAAGGCAAGAAAAGGGGGGGGTAGAAACATGGGGGTTAAAAGGTACAAAGAGAAGGTTTTCCTTTCCCCAGTGCGGGCGACAACACGCTGCCCAGCGGATCGTCATTTTGCGGGACCCCGGGCCCTTTGTAAACCGGGTCGGGCCCGTGAATCTAAGTAAAAAACCCATCGTCGCCAATTGCCCTTTCAGTGGTTAATGAAACCCTGCATCAAGCATTTTACCTCCTCGTCCTCCCAGTCACGGCCACAAAAGTCAACAGCATCATCAGCCCTCCCCCAAAATTTAACAGCCCAAATGTCAACTTTGTGTTTCCCACCACTGGGTTAAACCCTTGTCAAGACCCCCTTTGATGACAAAAAGCGGTTGGGGTCAAAGGCAAGTTAAAAGATCAAGAGGATTTAAATTTGTCTGCTCTGACACCCAGTTACTGAGCCATCAGAGGAGGTGGGAAGGGGAAACCGGGCAATTTGGCAAAAAAACCCCGGGGGGTCGGCAACGCCTTGCAATGCCCCTTTCTTTTAGCCCCCAGGCCCTTTTTGGATCAGAAATTTTAGGAAAACCAAGTTTACCTGTGTTGAAAGAAGATGATGAAAAGACGACATTGCGGATCCATCCTGGTCTTTTCCCCCAGAAATTTTCTTTTCGAGCCCCTTCCCTCATGGGCGAGGAGGGGAAAACAATGGGGGAGTGGGCAAAAACGGGTCCCCCCCCCCCCAAAAAGGGAGACTGGGGGTCGCAGAAGTCCCTGATTTGATTCCCCCAGCCAGGTCAGCGGCAAATCACGCTCCTCGCTTAAACGCCGTCAAAAGGTCCATGACCTCTCAAGCCTGGGCCCCTTTTTTGAGCAAACCTCTGAAACACCTAGCGAAGTTTAATCCGCCTTTGGGGCCCAAACGCATAAAATAAGCAAAAAACCTTAATGGTTTTAACCCACCACCAACATGTCTATCACATGCACGAATGGGGATAGTTTAAATGGGAGGGAAAACTTGGGCCCAAAAAAACCCCGAAAGGGCGCCAGGCCTCCAACCACCCGTCACACCCCTGTCTCCCCCCCCTCCCCCCGCCCCCCACCCCAAACTTCCTCAGCCCCCCATCCCCCAGAGGTCATGATCGGGATCCCGCCCTCCGCTTCAACCCCCCACCGTCGCCCGAGTACCACCACACCACCAGAGGGCCCATCCTAAACCCCTTTTCCTTCCGCCAGTTTTGGGGCACCTTCAAAAGCCGTAAACGGCCAATTCTAGCAGCCCAAACCTTTTGTCTTCCGGTTTTGGGGGCAGAAGAAAAAACTTTTTAAAAAACAAACCATCCCAAAGCAAAAGCCGAATGGGCCGGCCCTTGCCAGGGTTTTTGGGCCCTTTTTAAAGTTTTCCTTTCCCTCGGGGACACAGATGGGGTTTTTGCACGTCATGGCCCCTTTCGCCTGCCCCCAATAAACCCGATCCGAGCAGCATTTCTTTTCCAGAAAAGCCCCCCTGGGCCCTGGCCAACCACGTGTCCCTCTAAAAAAATTTTTAAGCGCGTTGTCTGCATCTGGGGTCCGGAAAAGTCCCTCCACCACCGACACATGGGCAGTAAGCAAAGGCCAAGGGCCTAAATTTTCTGTGCAGCTTTACTGGGTGGCTGGGGGGGAAAGTCTTTTGGGGGGGACGGGGCTCCAAGGGTTGGCGCACCTTTCAAAAACCCCAGGGATGGTGCAGGGCTCTTTTCCCCCCAAAGGGCCTCTGGTGGCATCACGTGCCCAGAACACCACCCCTGTTTTTAAATTTAAACTCCTTGGAGACCGTCCACACACGGTCAGACTGTGACGGCCCCTCCGCAAAAAGACCCAGCGTGGGTTGGGGGGACAAAACCTTTTGCCAGGCAAAAGGGGGGGTTTCGATAACGGGGGAAATCCCGCTGGGGCCGCCCTTTTTTTAAAAACGAAAGGGTGGAGCACATCCCCCTTCCGGGGCCCGTCATGAACCTTTCGTTCCCCGAAAAATTTTTTTTAAAAAGCCCCACCCTTTCTGGACTGCCTTCTGAAGAAGGCTCCAGGTCTGAGTTTTTGCAACCCTTTCCCCTGTTCGCCCCCCGCTTTTGTCCCGCCTGGCTGCGTTGGGAGCGCAGCTTTGGCCCCCCCCCGTCAACCGTCCCATTGGTTTTAAGGGCAACACGCAAAAATTCCCCCCCCTCCCATGCTTTCCCGCGATTTTGGGAGCAGCGCAATGCCCCTTTCGCAGTACGAAGTGACCCCATGGCCTGACAAGGCACGGGGCGGACCTCGGGTGTTGAGCCACCCGAAGTGGGGCAGGGGAAAAAACCGCACCAACCCTTTTCCCTTTTTTAAGAAGCCACCAAAAGGGCCCGTGCGGACAATGCCCTTGTCACATGAGCATTTTGGTTTATTTTTAGTTTTTGGAACGATCCCTTTGGGCACCCCTGAAAAAAAAAGGGCCCCGCCAGCGAACCCAAAGGGGGAGGCGGACACAGAAACGGACACCGGGGCTTTTTTTCTCCGTCAAAATTTCCCCAAAGGCCCCCACAGTTTCACAATTTCATCGGTCTTCAATTTGGCATTTGGTTTTGGGGGGCCCCCGAGCTAAGCAAGGTGGGGGCCCTCCCGCTCTTTGGGGGCATCATCCAGGCAAGTCAGGGGTGTGGGTTTAAGCTGTGCCGGGGCAAACGGGGGGAGAGGAGGGGGGAGGAGGAGGAGGTAAATTTCCCAACAAAACCCCACTTTTCCGACCCTCCCCGTCTTGGAAAAAAGGGTTTCCCCGAATTTTAGGCGGAGGAGAAGATGAGAAAATTTAATTTTTCTAGTGCCCCTCGACCCGAGGCTTTGGGGAAAACCAAGGGCCCAAACTCTCACAGAGTCTTTGGAATTCTCCATTTTTCCCCCAACATGAAAGCCGGGATTAAGGCCAAACAAAAAAGAACCAAAAGTTACTGGGTGGCCACCCTCCTGGTCCCCCTACAAAATAAAAAAAACCCGCACTTTTTCCCTTTCCCCCCCCCCAAATAGAAAAGTTTAAAAAGCCCGGAAAATGGAGACCTTGCTTATTGATCAACTGGGGACATCTTTTCGTCCGC
>JAODAL010066539.1:0-17711 GCA_025379985.1 Phyllomedusa bahiana | reverse complement strand
TACTCACTGCCCACAAGGTTGGCCAGAGAGAGTCCAGGTCATCCGATACCATTTGCCGGGGGGGTTTTCTGGTGAGGGATGCTCTGATTTTGAACCTACAGTCGGTTTCAGCAGGCCTCCCATGTCTTTCAAACCTAAAACAATGGAATTACTAAAAAGGTTAAAATGTCATAATAAGTCTTTTTATATGCAACTTAAATTCTAGCAAACCCCCTGGTGTCATGTGAGGGGTTTTTTTATCAAATTTTTTTTACAGTCTCCCTGTTTTTTTTTACTTTTTTAAAAACTGGTGTAATGGTACTTACCCCCTTTGGCTTTTTTACTAGGCAGTTGCCCCCCTAGGGGATGGTTGTTTTGGTGAGTGAGCTTCCCCCCCATTGGGGCATTCCCCACTGCACGGGTTTTCGGGGGGGTTTTTTCAGCCCCCTAAAAAAACCAGCCGAAAATTTAGCACAATTTGCCTATGGAAAACCCCTTCAGCATCCCCATGCAGGGGTTTTCCGTTGGGGGTTTTGCCCCCAGGCCCTCCCCAAAAAAACATTGAGCAGTTCATTCTTCCGTGGGAAGAAACCTCAATGGGAGGAGGGAGGGCTCTTCTCCGCTCACGCGAAAGAAAAGCCGCCCCCCCCCCCCCCCCCCCCCCCGGCGGCCGGAGGGACGGTGAAAAAACGGGACCGGCAAACCCCCGGTATTTGTCCTGTGCCGGGAAACGCAGCCTTAAAGCTTCCCCCAGGAAGATGGGCTTAGGCTATGTTCACACGTTTTAAAAATTGGGACGTTTTAAACCCGTCTTCGCGGCGTACTGCGCTCAAACGGGCCGAAATACTTCAATAATTCGGTAAACCACAGTTTTAAAAGAAATAGGATTACGCCCATCTCCCCCCCGGACAATACGACGTGGGGGTGAAAAGACATGTCAATTATTTTACCCGTTTACGGGGCCACAAAAAAATGAAGTCAAAGGGGCGGCGGCTGCCGGCCCCCCCCCCCCCAGCTCCCAACACACGGAAATTGGGGCCGTAATTTCCCCCGCAATTATGCCGTGTACCTTAGCCTTTTGGGGAAATTCACAAGCCGATTTTGATGCTGTTTCCGTATCGTTTCCTCTCCACAACAGGTAAAAAAAAAAAAAAAAAAACCCTCCAAAATCCCTCCCATTCATCCCATTGATTCTCATGTAAAACATTTTTGTAGTTTCCACACGGGGGTTTTTTTTGTGCGTTTTCCATGCTTTTTTAAGTTTTAGGCGGAAAAAAAAAAGGGTTTTGTCAATTATTGAAGCGTTTTAAACACTGACAATTTCCCCCAGGGGAATCTGGAAAGTTCAAAACCTTGGCACGATTTTAGGGCACCGTTTTTCCCCCGGCTCTAAAATTTTTTATGGATTTTTCAAAAGAAGACAAGTGGAAAACCTCACCCAAAACCGATCAGAGCCTGTGAAAAGCCCTTTGGTTGAGGGGCGGGGCAAACCCACAAACCGGGGACAGAACTGTCCTCCAAAACCAATGAAAAAAAGACACAATACCACCGGGTTTTTTAATCAAATCCGGCCTTTTATTTTCACACTGCGGTGGAGTGCCCTTATACTGCCTCTCCTAAATTTTAACATACCCGCTAAAAAGAGTGTCCTCGCTCTGGGGAAGCTGGCCCATCCCCGCATTACATGGGCAACCATTAAATTTTTGGATAGACATGTAAAAACGCTTCACTTCCCCAGGATAGCAAAGGGGAAAACAGAATATTGCTGCCGGGCTGATCATAAGCCCCCAGCGCAGGAATCCATTTTATTTTTTATTTTTTAGGAACCCCCCTTAAAGGGGAACCTTGCACTGAAGAAGCCTCTGGTCGCTAAATTGGGGCCAACAACGCATCAGGGGCCCTTTTCCCAAACCACCTATTGTGAAAAGATTAGTTTTATACGCTATGCCCCGTTGTTTTGGCGTCCTCAGACCCCCTGCATGCCCCCTTTGGGCACCCCTGACGGAGTTTGGGTTGCCCTCGGGGCTGACCTTAATTGGTCCAAATCCAAATCCTGCCAATAGATGTATATGTTCCGGGGGGAAAAACACAGCGGGTCCCCTTTTGGGCGGAAGTCGGCCATCACATATTTGGGGTGAGGATATCCGACTGCTCAGGGGCTTTGAGAATTTAAAAATTTAAAGCTTATCACCTTTCTGCAAAATAAAATTACTACTGGAATAAAAATTGGCTGTCAACCCCACCCAATTAGTTTTAGTCAAAATGTCATATTACCCAAATCCCGTCTCTTCCAAAAGCAGGTGTACCTCCCAGTTCGCCTGCTGGACCGTATTAAGGCATATTGCTCTCGTTTTCTGGCACGGCATGACATCGTATTGCGGGCCCGGCACTTGACGCTTCATGATTGAGGGGGGAGCACCTTTCCAGATATCCGCCTACAAACTGGTAAGGTGGGGGAACTAGGGGCGTGCAAGTCCAGGCGTTTATTATTCCCTTTCGTAATAATATAGACACCCCCTGCATCCCTTTTTTTGGCACCTCATACCCGAGGGTAATCTGAGTGAGCACCATCTTTAGACAGGCCCTTTTGGCTGGAAAAAGACACGTTCCCCAATTACACAGGGGAATTGATCATTTTACCCCACTTTGGTTTAAAAAGAATTCCCGGGGGTCTGAGTTTCACAGAAGCGGGGTTGACAGGTGGGGAATTTGGCAATTTCCCAAATTTTCTCCCTTCGGCGTTTTAAAAACATTCCCTGACCACAGGCAAGTTTAATTGCCCCTCAAACTCAGATTTTTACCTACCTTTGAATTAAACATCAATTAAAATCTCAGTTAGGGCCATTCCTCAATTTTTTGGGCAAATCCCAGTACCCCCCGCCCGATACTCTCCCCACCCTCAACTGGTTTTTTTCTGGGTTTTTTTGCCCCCTGTCACTTTAAGGCTAGGGAAGGGCAATGGAAGGGCTTAGGAAGCTTGGGAGGAGGACCTAGGCCCACTAAGGAGAGAATTGGAATCATGTGTGTCTTCGCCTAAATTTATCTCATCTAACCACAATGATAGGCTGACTCAACTCTATATTTAATCGTCCATTACACCACCCCCAGGCTTAGCAGGTTCCGGCGGGGCTATGCAGAAGTCCCCGAAATGTCATTGCTCTCTGGTACCTTTCTGCACCTAATCGGGCCCCGGGGGGTTTTGGGCCAGGCGTTCATTTCCCTGAACGATGTGATGGGATCCCTTTCCCCTCCCCCCCGTCATGTGCTATTTGGTCCGGAAACCAGATAGCATGGACTCACGTCAAAATTTTTACCTTCGTAACTGAGGTTTTGTATTTTGCTGGGAAAGTTTTTTGTGAAAAATTTGGGTTGGCGTTAGCCCTCCATCATTGACTAAATGAAGGGTCTAGTTAATAGTGCGTTACCAATCAAAGAGGAGGTTTTCCGCGCAGAAAAAATGTTACACAAATTTAGAGGTTTTGGGGGGTGGGTGAACTCCCCTGGGACGGCTTGCACTTCCCGCCCTTATATATGGAGTCCTCCAACCCTTGCACATTTTCCGGGGTTAGACGCCGTGTAGATAGGAACCCGCTGTTTAAATTTCTTTGGGGGCCCCCCCCCAACCCAGCTAGCTAAATTTTAACTGAACCCCCTTAAAAAATCTTGCGAGACAGACAATGCAAACTCTGAAATATCTGATCACATTATCATGTTTATGTTTGACTACTTTGTTCCTGCATGTTGCAGGGCTTTGATTTTCTCATTCTGCTATGATTTCAGGTTCCCTTTGGGGTTTGGCCTTATGTTCTCCTTTGCTTCTTTAACGAACAACTATTTTGCAGATACTGTAATTGTACCCCTTCATCTTTTCTTTTCCCCTCTCCTGATGAGCAAAGTCCCTCCCAAAATGTATGCCATTTATTGTTCTATTTGTACCCCGTCACAAAAAAGTACTGCAAATAAAGTTTATTGTGAATTTAAAAAGAACCGTCTGGGCCCGCAGGCAGCAGTTGGTGAGAAGGAGAAGCCGGAAAAGATTGATCTATCGTTTTATGGGAAAACATTCTTTAAATAACTTTTATCATTTAAATCTTTTGATTGTTCGGGGCCCTTGGGAAAATCCAGTAGGCGATCTGACAGCAGTGGGCGGGCACACTAAAAAAATCAACATCTTCCCGGTAAAGGAATGCATACTTATAAAGGGAAGGCTGCAACCATTTAAAGGGTTGTTCTCACTACTTTGATTTCATCTCACCTTAGTCCTGTTTTCTTGGTTTCACTTTGAATTCAGTGTTGTGTTTACTGGATTCTACTAGGCTGCAGAAGAAGCCAGGTCTGTAGCTATAGCAACCAGTGCTGGCAGCCTATCAGGAGAGATCAAACAGGTCTGTAGCTATAGAAACCAGTGCTGACAGCCTCAGAGAGATAAACAGGTCTGTATAAATGAACCAGCGCATGGGAAGCCTATCAGGAGAGATCGAACAGGTCTGGAGCTATAGTGACCAGCGCTGGCAGCCTATCAGGAGACATCGAACAGGTCTGTAACTATAGGAACCTGAGGAACAGATGCAGCCCATACAAGAGGGGATATCTAGGAAAAGGTTGGACACTGTTTAAAGGACACATATTTCAAAGTGACTTTTTTTTTGCAACATCTTTAACAAAAAAGCAGCAATCCCTGTAGTGAGACAAACCCCCTTTTAAAGGGCCCCATGTAAGAAAACGTCTAAGCGAAAGGACCTTCTTTGTTGCCCATAGCAAAACCCGAGCTCCCGTTTCATCTCATATAGTGCCTGAAAAAAATTAAAGCGGGGCACTTATTGGTTGCTATGGGGCAACAAAGAAAGTCCTACAAACCCAGACAATATCCATACATGAGGCCCTTATGTGCCTGCTCACTGCTGCACTAAAGGGTTGCCCACTGGACTCCTACACCCGGGAAAAATCAGCGGTTTAAAAGGGTGTATCCACCACAACTTGATGGCATATCCTATCGACACGTCATCAGAGTCGATAGGTGCAAGTTCCCACCTCTACCTTTGGGACGGGCCCCCTGAAATCGTCGTCTCAGAGTAAAAACCCCTTGCGCACGACTCTCCATTCTGCTCTATGGGAGTCCTTAGTATAGCAACGCTCCCCTGTACTGGAAACTCCCATAGAACAGAATGGAGAGCCGTGCGCAAGCGTGTACATTCTGAGACGACAATTTTAGACAGGTGCGGGTCGAAAAGGTGGGAGCTATCAGACTTTGATGGCATATCCTAGTGATATTCCGTTAAAGTCTACGATGGGAACACCCATTTAAATCATACAAAAAAAAAAAGGAAAAAAGGACTAGTTCTATTGATGTTTACCACAAACCTATATATTGATCAGCTCATCTCTTGTAGATTAAACTGCATGTTCTAGCAGACGCTGCTCTTTGATCCACTTGGTAAGTGGCTCGCTTTGTAGAGATCTGGAGTATACCTTTACGTTTCTGGCACTTTAAGTCAAAAACTAACACCACAGGCGTTTTAGAGCCAATGTCTAGGGAGAGGGGGATCAATGAACACATCATAAAACATGTAGGAGGTCATCAATAGCTTCTCTCTGCTTATTGGGGGCTCAGTTTGGATGGGCAACATGATGCCCATTTATCTCGGGTCTATGGTGAGAACCGGCTGAACTACAGTCATCTCACTGATATCAATGACAGCTGTGTAATGCCTCTTTCCCCTGTTGCTACAGATAAGCTGGTGACTTATTGGTGTATTTGTGCTGATAATCGGTCGGGGTCTCACTATCGGGACATCTTCTGATCACTTTATCTTTTGGGGTCCTTCCCACAAAAAGGGATTGTCCAAGGCAAACCCCATTAATAAAAGACATCATAAACTGCATTTTTTACAATTCCTTAAAAGGAAACTGTCACATACACATCCTCTCTGATCTACAGCCCCATGATATAGAGCAGGAGGAGCTGAGGACATGCTATCTGATCTGTAGGCCCCATGTTATAGAGCAGGAGGAGCTGAGGATATCCTATCTGATCTTTGGGCCCATGTTATAGAACAGGAGGAGCTGAGGACATGCTATCTGATCTGCAGCCCCATGTTATAGAGCAGGAGGAGCTGAGGATATGCTATCTGATCTCTGTGCCCCAGGTTATAGGGCAGGAGGAGCTGAGGATATGCTATCTGATCTTGCAGCCCCATGTTATAGAGCAGTAGGAGCTGAGGACACGCTATCTGATCTGCAGCCCCATGTAATAGAGCAGGAGGAGCTGAGGACATGCTATCTTATCTGCAGGCCCATTTATAGAGCAGGAGGAGCTGAGTACATGCTATCTGAACTGTTGACACATGTTATAGAGTATGAGGAGCTGAGGACATGCTATCTGATCTGTGGGCCCCATGTTATAGAGCAGGAGGAGCTGAGGACATGCTATCTGATCTGTGCCCTATGTTATAGAGCAGGAAGAGCTGAGGATATGCTATCTGATCTGCAGATACCATGTTATAGAGCAGGAGGAGCTGAGGACATGCTATCTGATCTGCAGGCCCCATGTTATAGAGCAGGAGGAGCTGAGGACATGCTATCTGATCTGTGCCCCATGTTATAGAGCAGGAGGAGCTGAGGACATGCTATCTGATCTGTGCCCCATGTTATAGAGCAGGAGGAGCTGAGGACATGCTATCTGATCTGTGGCCCCATGTTATAGAGCAGGAGGAGCTGAGGACATGCTATCTGATCTGTGGACCCATTTTATAGAGCAGGAGGAGCTGAGGACATGCTATCTGATCTGTGCCCATGTTATAGAGCAGGAGGAGCTGAGGACATGCTATCTGATCTGTGTCCCCATGTTATAGAGCAGGAGGAGCTGAGGACATGCTAGCTGATCTGTGGGCCCATGTATAGAGCAGGAGGAGCTGAGTACATGCTATCTGATCTGTGGGCCCCATGTTATAGAGCAGGAGGAGCTGAGGACATGCTATCTGATCTGTGGGCCCCATGTATAGAGCAGGAGGAGCTGAGGACTGCTATCTGATCTGCGGCCCCATGTTAATAGAGCATGAGGAGCTGAGGGCACGCTATCTGATCTGCGCCCCATGTTATAGAGCAGGAGGAGCTGAGGGCACGCTATCTGATCTGTGCCCTATGTTATAGAGCAGGAGGAGCTGAGGACATGCTAGCTGATCTGCAGTACCATGGTTATAGAGCAGGAGGAGCTGAGGACATGCTATCTGATCTGCAGGCCCCATGTCATAGAGCAGGAGTCGCTGAAGACATGCTATCTGATATGTGGCTAATGTTATAGAGCAGGAGGAGCTGAGGACATGCTAATCTTCTGGTCCCATGTTATAGAGCAGGAGGAGCTGAGGACATGCTATCTGATCTGTGGGCCCCATGTTATAGAGCAGGAGGAGCTGAGGACATGCTATCTGATCTGTGGCCCTATGTTATAGAGTAGGAGGAGCTGAGGACATGCTATCTGATCTGCAGGCCCCATGTTATAGAGCAGGAGGAGCTGAGGACATGCTATCTGATCTGCAGATACCATGTTATAGAGCAGGGAGAGCTGAGGACATGCTATCTGATCTGCGGCCCCATGTTATAGAGCAGGAGGAGCTGAGGACATGCTATCTGATCTGCAGGCCCCATGTTATAGGGCAGGAGGAGCTGAGGACATGCTATCTGATCTGTGGGCCCATGTTATAGGGCAGGAGGAGCTGAGGACATGCTATCTGATCTGTGGCCTCATGTTATAGAGCAGGAGGAGCTGAGGACATGATATCTGATCTGGGGCCCCATGTTATAGACAGAGGAGCTGAGACATGCTATCTGATCTGGGCCTCATGTTTATAGAGCAGGAGGAGCTGAGGTCTTGTTATCCGATCTGCGCCTCCATGTTATAGGGCAGGAGGAGCTGAGGACATGCTATCTGATCTGTGCCACATGTTATAGAGCAGGAGGAGCTGAGGACATGCTATCTGATCTGTCCCATGTTATAGAGCAGGAGGAGCTGAGGACATGCTATCTGATCTGTCCCATGTTATAGAGCAGGAGAAGCTGAGGACATGCTATCTGATCTATGTCCCATGTTATAGAGCAGGAGGAGCTGAGGACATTATATCTGATCTGTGGGCTCATGTTATAGAGCAGGTGGAGCTGAGGACATGCTATCTGATCTGTGGGACCATGTTATAGAGCAGGAGGAGCTGAGGACATGCCAACTGATCTGTGCCCCATGTTATAGAGCAGGAGGAGCCGAGGACACGCTATCTGATCTGCGGCCCCATGTTATAGAGCAGGAGGAGCTGAGGACATGCTATCTGATCTGTGGTCCCATGTTATAGAGCAGGAGGAGCTGAGGACATGCTATCTGATCTGTGGTCCCATGTTATAGAGCAGGAGGAGCTGAGGACATGCTATCTGATCTGCCCCATGTTATAGAGCAGGAGGAGCTGAGGACATGCTATCTGATCTGCAGCCCCATGTTATAGAGTTGGAGGAGCTGAGGACATGCTATCTGATCTGGGACCCCATGTTATATAGCAGGAGGAGCTGAGGACATGCTATCTGATCTGCGGGCCCATGATATAGAGCAGGAGGAGCTGAGGACATGCTATCTGATCTGTGGCCCCATGCTATAGAGCAGAAGGAGCTGAGGACATGCTATCTGATCTGTGGCCCCATGTTATAGAGCAGGAGGAGCTGAGGACACGCTATCTGATCTGTGGCCCCATGTTATAGAGCAGGAGGAGCTGAGGACATGCTATCTGATCTGCGGGCCTCATGTTATAGAGCAGGAGGAGCTGAGGACATGCTATCTGATCTGCTTGCCCCATGTTATAGAGCAGGAGGAGCTGAGGACATGCTATCTGATCTGTGTCCCTATGTTATACAGCAGGAGGAGCTGAGGACATGCTATCTGATCTGCGGCCTCATGTTATAGAGCAGGAGGAGCTGAGGACATGCTATCTGATCTGTGGCCCCATGTTATAGAGCACAAGGAGCGGGGATATGCTATCTGACCTGCGGGCCCAGGTTATAGAGCAGGAGGAACTGAGGACATGCTATCTGATCTGTGCCCCATGTTATAGAGCAGGAGGAACTAGGACAGCTATCTGAGTCTGCAGGATACCATGTTTATAGAGCAGGAGAGCTGAGGACATGCTATTGATCTACAGCCCCATGTTATAAGAGCAGGAGGAGCTGAGACATGCTATCTGATCTGGGCCCATGTTATAGAGCAGGAGGAGCTGAGGACACTGCTATCTGATCTGTGCCCTATGTTATAGAGCAGGAGGAGCGAGGACATGCTATCTGATCTGCAGGCCCATGTTATAGAGGAGGAGGAGCGTAGGACATGCTATCTGATCTGCAGCCCCATGTTATAGAGCAGAGGAGCTGAGGACATGCTATCTGATCTGTGGTCTCCATGTTATAGAGCAGGAGGAGCTGAGGACATGCTATTTGATCTGTGGGCCCCATGTTATAGAGCAGGAGGCGCTGAGGACGCTATCTGATCTGCAGATACCATGTTATAGAGCAGGAGGAGCTGAGGACATGCTATCTGATCTGTGGCCCCATGTTATAGAGCGGGAGGAGCTGAGGACATGCTATCTGATCTGCGGGCCCATGTTATAGAGCAGAGGAGAGCTAGAGGACATGCTATCTGATCTGGGCTCCATGTTATGAGAGGAGGAGCTGAGGACATGCTATCTGATCTACGGGCTCCATGTTATAGAGCAGGAAGAGCTGAGTACACGCTATCTGATCTGTGGCCCCCATGTTATAGAGCAGGAAGAGCTGAGGACACGCTATCTGATCTGTAGGCCCCATGTTATAAAGCAGGAGGAGCTGAGGACATGCTATCTGATCTGTGGCCCCATGTTATAGAGCAGGAGGAGCGGAGATTGATATAGTTCTTGGGGAAAGATTTAGTAGAGCTTTGAGGTTATTCATTTAATTTCCTGCTTATTCTATTTTATGGAGTCCAGTAGGCGGCGTTATCAGTGATTGACAGCCTTCTGTGTTTGAGTGTTTCTACAGAGATAGCTGTCAATCACTGATAAGACCGCCTACCTGACTCCATATCCCAGAATAAGCAGGAAATTAAATGAATAAAATACAAATTGTACTGAATCTTTCCTTGGAGAACATCATAATCTGTTCAGCTCATCCTGCTCTATGACACGCTGCCCACAGATCCCATAGCATAATCAATGTGACAGGTTCCCTTTAAAGAATTGTAAAATTGCAGTTTGTCCACTGATCATACTATGTGATCTGTGGGCAGCATGTAGTAGAGTAGGATGAGCTGAAGAGACTGAAATGTTGTTCTCTGTGGAAAGATTCAGTACAATTTGTATTTTACGCATTTAAATCCCTGTTTATTCTGGGTTAAGGAGTTCAGTGGGCGGAGTTTTCAGTGATTTACAACCATCCTTGCATGAGAGTGTATACAGGAACAGCTGTCAAACACTGACAGCTCCGCCTACTGGACTCCCTGACCTAGAAGAAGCAGGAATTTAACTCCTTAACGACCGCGCACCGTCTTTAGACGTCGCTGCAGACATTGGAGTTTGCGGCGCCCGGCGCCGCAATTACGCTGGGATCGGTTCTGTACTACACAGTCCCGATCCCAGAGCATCTCCTGCGAGCACCGGAGTGCGGAGGAAACCTGCGCACCCCGATGCTTTAACCCTTTGATTGCGGCGGTGCGTTACCGCAGCGCAATCCAAGGGTTCCCCTGCTGTGTCGGGTGATCGGAACACCTGGTGACCCGACAGAGCCCGGGGAACGGCTGCACAGTCAGCTCTGGGGACCTAGAGTGGCCCCAGAGCTGTCTGTGTAACAAGCGAGTGATCAGGACAGACTGTGTGCTGTCCTAATCACTGCCTGTGTCAAACTGACACAGATTATATTGTATGAGCATATATGAATATGCTAATACAATACTAAGTGTAAAAAAAAAAAAAATAACAAAAAAAGTAACAGTTCCGTCATTCGAGTAAAAAAAACAGAAAACGTGTAAGAAAAAGGAATAAAAATATAAATATTTAGTAAAAAAATAATTGTGCATAAATTACACTCACAAAAAAACCTACACATATTAGGTATCCACGCGACTGTAATAACCTGTAGAATTAATCTAACAAGTTATTAAGTGTGAAATGTGAATGGTGTTAAAAACAAAAAAAAAAATGAAAAAAAAAAAATGTTTACAAATAAAAAAAAAAAAAATACTGCAATTATTTATAAGTGAACTTAAACTAATCCCCCACAACAAGTACAACTTGTCTCGAATAAAACGAGGCCTCATCCAACTGCGTCATTGAAAAAATAAAAAAAAAGTTACAACTGTTGAAACGCAAGGAGGCAAAAACTAAAAAAATTTTCTGGTCATTAACGACTTTTCAGGCGTTCGGCTTAAGGGGCTAAAGGAATAATACACGAATTGTACTGAATCTTTCACCAGAGAACTATATAACCAATCCCCTCAGCTCCTCCAGCTCTATAACATGAGGCCCGCATACCAGACAGCATGTTGAATGACAGGATAGCTGCCTATTATTCCTATATACAACGTTCAGCTCTTACCGGTAACATCTATGTTGAGGTTAGTGGGAGACTTGTTGCCAAAAACAGAGTCAAAGTCGACATTAAGGCCACCAGAGGTCTGTGGTTGAACGGCTAGAGATGGTGTAAACCCTGCAAAACAGGACGACAGCACATGAGTCCCTTGGTCATCCTAATAAAGACTGGTAATAAACCTAGGTCATCACACTCTGACAAAACGCAGGATAATCTTCTTAAATGACTCGCATCTGATCTAGGAAAGCTGGGTGTCACAGTAGGGCTGCTATTACAGCGGTTATGGAAGGTTAACATCCAGCTTTCCTAGACATCTGAATGATACATTTGGAGACTCAAAATCGTACAATATTACTATTATTTTCTGAAAAACAAGACATTCATGGTACATCAATCAGCAGTTTCCATGAGGGTGCTTTCACACAGCGCAGTTTTGGTGCAGTTTTAAGGGTGCTGTCACACGCAGCTGTGTTTTTGATGCATTTTTTGGATGTGTTTTTTGTGTAGAAGTGTACAGCATTAATTGCTGTGTCTCACTGCACAAAAAGCGCCTCCGAAAAACGGATCAAAAACACACCGAAAAAATGCACTGTGTGACAGCACGCTAAGGCTGCTTTCACACACAGATGCGGTTTTCATTTCTGATACGTTTTTTGTGCAGAAATGTACAGCGTTAATTGCTGTGCCTTTCTACACAAAAAAACATTGAGATTCTTAGTTCACACGTTTTGATCAAAAAATGTTTAAGCCACCCCCGGCTTACAACGGGATCTCAAGGCGGGTGGTCCTACTCTATCTTTACCTCTCAATAGAGCCAAACTATACGTTGTATTTGGCATATATTGCTTTTAATCTATACAGGGAGGAAGGGATGCCTCCATTTTCGTCTCTTGCACCCTGCCCACCTCCACAGGCTGTATGCTTGCAAGGTTGGTGTCTTATTTTTCTCTCTGGATTATGGAGGTCGGTTGACCCAATGAGAAGTCTGAATAGCGTAGGACCACCGTCTGAGATCTGTTGTAAGCGCGTAGGGGTGGCTTAAACATTTTTTGATCAAAACGTGTGAACTAAGAATCTCAAAGTTTTTTTTCATGTATGATAGCATAAATGCTTCTTTAGAGGTTTCCATGTATTGTATAGTCCTTTCTACACAAAAAAAACGCATCCGAAAAACGCATAGGGGAGCTTTCACACAGCGCAGGTTTGGTGCAGTTTTAACTGTGCTCCAATTAAACTGCGTTTATTACAGCAAGCTTTTTTCACTTCTCTAAACTGGAAAGTGAGTAAACAATTGGTGTGTGTGTAACCCGCAAGACTTCAAAACACAGTAATTGATTACTTACCTGAAACCCTTTTCTGAGCAATTTAGACATCTGAAAGAAGCTTGCTGGTAATAAAGGCAGTTTAATTGGAGCGCAGTTAAAACTGCACCAAAACTGCGCTGTGTGAAAGCTCCCTTAGGCTATGTTCACACAGGGTAATTTCGGTGCGCATTTCGCCGTGTATTTGCACTCTAATACGGGCGAGATGTGCGCCGAAATTACGGTAATCCATAGTTCTCATACAGAACTATGGATTATGTCTCCTCTCCCCGCTCGTACAATACGATCTATTGTACGCACGGGGAGATAAGTGACGTCACTTATTCGCGCCGCTTTCGCCCTGCGCGTAAATGCATGTCTATGGGTCCGGTGGGCTGCCGGCCCCCCTGCGCCGCGGGAGTAAGCGCTGATCAGCAGCGCAATCTCCCAGGACACATGTACTGTACGTCGTGTGAACACACTCTTTACTGTGCTCCAATTCTTACCAGCGGCTTCTTTCCGTTGTCTAAATTGTTCAGAAAGGTGTTTCAAGTCAGTAATCAATGACTGTGTGTGAAGTCTTGTGGATTACAAACACACTGATTGATTATTCAACTTTCCAAACAGTTTAGCTAAGTGAAACGAGCTTGCTGGTAATAAGGCACATAAGTTATAAGTTAAAACTGCACCAAAACAGTGCTGTGTGAAAGCACCCGAACTTCCATAAGGTTGAAGAGAGAATGTGCAGCATCCGTGCAGTCACCTCTCCTTTCAGAGTGTGCGTTTGCTACAAGCGACTCCCACCTACAGCATTCATACCCCCTGTATACAATGGTAAGATGACCTTCATTGTGTAGTATCAATTCTTGCTACTAATATATACTACCAATGTCACATTTTTACCGTTTTCACAATCTCCGCTTGCCGTTTCAGTCATGTTTATCATGAGGCTGAAAACCTAAAACTAGTCCTTGTCAAGAAAGAGCTCTGCTACATCAGCACACGTGTATCATTATAATAGATTCTCAGGCACTCGATTACGGCTGGGTTCACTCTATGGCAAAAAATGCAACAAAGACACCTGCGTTTTTATAATAAGCTTGAAGGGGAACCTGTCACAATGAACAAGCTCTGTGATCCACCCGCAGCAGGTTATAGCGCAGGAGGAGCTGAGCACACTGACCGTTGGCAAGAAATTCAGCAGAACTTGTGATCTATTTGTTGAAAGGGTTAAGGTTTCCAGTTGGAGGTGTAATCAGTGCTTGACAGCTCTCTCTGGATACACACATACCAGGATGGCTATCAACAACAACAACGCCCACTGGATTCTTAAAGGGGTTTTCTCAATACATATATATAGGGAAAGGTAAAGACTATTAAATACGTTGCTGTTTTGATTTTCCTTTGTTTAGGAGATGAAGAAGGTTTTATCTACTGCTAGAGTACAGTTTCTCTTAGTAACCGACCACCTCTGCCTGTTCTCCCTTTTATCGGATTGCTCCAAGCTGCTGCCCAATTATGGTGAGTCCCTCACTGATGAGTCTTAGGCAATGTTCACACGCCGTATTTCGCCCGCAATTACGCCGGCCCCATAGACATTCATTATTCTCGGCGCGTATACGCCGTGAATAATTGACATGTCCCTTCTCTCCCCGCTCGCCGTATTGTCCAAGCGGGGAGAGGAGACGTAATCCACAGACTGTGGATTACCGTAATGACCGGGACGTATTTCAGCCCGTAATTCGCACAGTACGCAAGCCGTGTGAACATGGCCTTAAACTACAGGTCGTTTTTTTCTATTAAAGTCTATGGGCAGGCGGAACGATCATATTTTCAGTGGTTTTAGGATCTTAAAACCGCCAAAAATACAAGCGTTTTTCTATACTGTGCAGACATAGCCTTAGCACTCTCTAACTTTGTGCACTAAAGATTATAAAGCTCCTTGTACTACTTTATGTCTGACCAATAAAAAGTTTATGGTTAAAAAATAAACTTATAACGCTCCAGCACTAATGTCCCAGGAATATCTAGACATAGAAATGTCAATCACTGCTATAGAACCACCAAAGCCTGAACAGGAAGTGGGAGTGTGGAGTTGCCTGTGGCTCTGAGAAACTACATGGGGAGAGAACCACTTGAAACCCAGAATAAGCAAAAATGTAAATAAATAAAATGACAAGTTCTGCTAAATTTGTCCTCACAAAACTACCTCCTCAGCTCCTCCTGCTCTATAACATGCTGTCCGCGGGTGCAACGTGACGGGTGCAACGTGACCGGTGCAAGTAAAAAACAACAAAAAAAGAATGCGTTTATTGCTGCATGTGTTTTTGGTGTGTTCACAATGCATGTGTGAACAGGGCGTGATGCAAACAATGCCTGCAATCATTGACTGCAAGCAAAGATAAACCTACTACTGCCCAGACATGTCAAGTATTAATTCCGCCTTAAGAGTATGTTCACACGGCGTAATTGCGGGGCGCATTTCGGCACGTATTTGCGCTTCAATACTGCCGAAATGCGCGCTGCAATTATGGTAATTCACAGCTCTCATAGAGAACTATGAATTATGTCTCGTCTCCCCAGTGTACAAAACTATCGTATTGTACGCCGGGGGCAGAGGAGTGACAGGTCCTGCTTGGAAGTGCACGCTGAACAGAAAACACGCCGTACTGTGGCGCGCACGGTATGCTGTGTGAACATACCTTAAAAGTATGTGAGTTTCCTTAAGGGGAAGTTCACACGGCATAATTGTGGGGCGTACAGTACGCCCCGCAATTACACCGGGTGTTCAGGAGTCACGCTGATCGGTGCGTACTCCCGCGACGCGGGGGGTCCGGAAGCCCGCCGGCCCCATAGGCAAGCATTACATTAATAAATGACATATCAATTATCTCCCCGGAGAGGAGGCGTAATCCATAGTTCTCTAAGGGGCGCATTTCGCTCGCAATACGTGACAATATGCACCCCAAAATAAGCCGTGTGAATGTACCCAAACAGAGACCCGGAATGAATCCCTTCCTGCTGTAAGCCAGGCTGAGCCTCCGCCAGGATCTGCTCAATGTCTTCACTTTACGCATCAGGACGACAAGAGCAGCTTTGAACCAATGAACATTCAATTTCCAAATAGCAGGAAGCAGAAGCTCCTGTCCCTCCCCCAATCAGAGGACCCCGCAGTATATGACATATGATTTAATCAGCTGACAAGCGATTGCACCACTTATGCAATGTTCTTCTATATCTTGTGGGTTTATCAGGACAAGCCACACAGGAACACACTGCTCACCTGGACTCAGAACTCCCATAGAACAGAATGGAGAGAGGCGAGAGACTTCCTCGACGTCGAACCTGCACCCATTACATTCTGATGCCATCAGAGCTCAAGATGGGAACAACCCTTTAAGTATTTAAAAAGGGTTTTACCACCCTAGCCATGAGATATGCCATCATAGTCTAAAAAGTGTTGGCCTCACCTCTGGGACCCGCACCTATCTCAGGAATGGGCCCCCCGAAAGTTACAGAGCAGAATGAAGGGCCGGCTGCGCTTGCGCAGTTACTCTCCATTGTGTTCTATGGGAGTTCTCAGCATAGCCGAAAACACCGCTTGGCTGTACTTGGAACTCCCACAGAACAGAATGGAGAGTTGTGCGCAACCATGGTGAGTCAACTCCTGTTGAGTGCTCTCTAGCACAGAAGCTTGTTTATCTAAGTTAATGACAAGTTTTAACCCTTAGAGCTCTGTAGCTTTGTGCTATAAGTGATTATAAATCTATCAGGACCTATCAGACTTTGATGGCATATCTCAGCGATATCCAATACATTGCTGATGTGATTTTACCTCATTTCAGATTTGGAGAAGTTCTTATCTCCTGCTTGCTTAAAGAATGTTTCCTAGGTTACAAGCCAACTCTCTAGAAGTGGCCGGGCTGGTGACGTCACGAGCTGCTGTGTCTTAGCAGCACAGGAGCTTATGTTTCTTGCTGACAAACTTTAACCCTTTAGAGCTCTGTAGTCTTCTGCCCTGCTGTTTAAAACCTTCCATTACCAATGTCCCTCGGACAGGCTCAGCTAGGAAGAGCGGAGCTGAAATTTCACTGCTGTAGACCCACCCACAGCCTGAACGCAAAGTGGGAGCCTGAATCTGGCTGTGAAGCAGTCTGATGGGGAAAACCCCTATTAAATGACCCCAAAAGGAAGAGAAAAAGCAGTGCTCACCCTGCTATGGGAAAATCACTCTTGTGACCCACCAGCCCCAGAGGGTACTGGACAGCAACATGCATCTGATTACCATGGGAGATGTTATCTTATATGTCACACGCCAAATAAAAACCATGTTCCTAAAAGCGTCTGAAGTGCATGACTTGCCATATATCACCCTTGTACACTCGATCTATGAAGGTATGGCAGCAGACTTCCCTACGTGTAATAAAGTCATGTACAGGTCATACATAAATCCAGCACAGAAGACAGCGGCCATGTCCATCACGGACGTCCCACCCATCTGCAAAAGGGGGTGATGGTCAAAGCCAGTAAACCACTTTTAAGAATCTGCCTGACCCACACTACTGAAGTTTTTTTAAATCCAGCAATCCTTGTAAATTATTGATTAAAATAAGAATTTATTTACCATGTATATAACGTGACAACCGATAAGACAGGAAACACTGAAGCATTTCCAACCTTAAAGTTACTTAGTCATAGCGTTATAACTAAGTACCATTAAAGGTTCAATTCAGATTCATGCTTCCTGTCTCTTCCTGTTCAGACTGTGGGTGGTTCTATAGCAGTGATTAGCCTATCAGCTCTGTATGCAAAATTCTTCTAATTGCACTGACATGAGCGCAGGAGAAT
>JAODAL010066538.1:0-17712 GCA_025379985.1 Phyllomedusa bahiana | reverse complement strand
CCCCCTTTCCCCCTCCCGTATATTTGCCCCATTTTCTCCCTCCTTTTTTTTGGCCCCCCTATAGCTCTGCCTCCCATACTGGCCCCTTTACCCCGCTGCCTAAAATTGGCCCCTATAGTCCGCCCTCATATAGGGCCCCCTTGCCCGCCTGTTTTAAAAATTTGGGGGCCCCTATAGTTTTGTCTCCTTATATTCCCCCTATACCCCTGTTTGAAATATTTGGGCCCCCTATAGCCCTGCCTGACCATATATTGGCCCCTATAGCCCTGTCTAACCATATATTGGCCCCTATACCCTGCCTGCCTTTAAATATTTCCCTATACCCCTGCCTGTTATTTACCCCCATATCCCCTCCTCCATATATATCCCCCCTTTAGCCCCCCTCCTATTTACCCCTTTTTAAGCCTGCCTCCTATATATAGCCCCATACCCTCCCCTAATATAAAAAGCCCCTTTTCCCTGCCTGCCTATTTTAAACCCCCTGAAAGCCCTGCCTGCCAATTACCCCCATACCCCCCAAAGCCCTCCCCTCCCTATTTAGTTCTCTATAGCCCCCTCAAACCCCCTGCCTATATATAGCCCCCCAAACCCCCTGTTCCCTTTAAAAAGGCCCCTAAGCCTCCCTTTTCCCCCTACCTGCCTATAAAATAGGGCCCCTATAGCCTACCCTATCCCCACCGCTATATAATACCCCATAAATTTTCCTAAGCCCTGCCTAATAATGGCCATAACCTCCCTTTATCCCCCTCCCTACCTGTAGGGGGCCCCCCCTAAACCCTACCCAAACCCCCTGCCTGCCTACAAAATGGCCCTAAGCTACCTAAACCTGCCTTCCTACCTATATGACCCCCTATCCCCTGTTTTTCCTTATTATTGGGGCCTTAGTCCCTAAACCGTGACTCCCTATAGGGGGCCCAAAGTCCTAAACCCTGCCTGTTTATTGGGGACCCTACCCCAACCCCCCAAAACCTGCCCTAATTTGGGGCCCAAATAGCCTATCAAAAACCCTCCCTGCCAAAAAGGACCCCCATACCCCGGGGAGTAGGAGTGAGGCTGGAAAAGTGAGGAATCAAAGATTTTTGTGTCTAAATCTCCAGGGCCAAAGGGGTCGGGGAGACGTCATCATGACGGTCGGACCGGATGCGAAAAAAAGGGGAAAGTCAACGACTCGTCAAAACCCCCCCATTTATCCAAGATGTAACTCCCAATTCAATAATATTCCCTGCAGAGTTTGTGTACACTGCTGTCTCCCGCTATATAGTCCTGTATGGAGGAAAATATACATCTGCGAGCCTCTTTTAAAAGGGTTTTTTCCCACAAAAAGTCCTGATGGTGGTTATATACAGTTTGCGGGCCTGTGTACACAATAATCCCCAATAAGGTCACATATGGCGGAATTTTTTGGTCTTTGTGTATGATCATAATAGTGTAGGGTATTATTCAGTCACTTTTGGCTTTTTTTGGCGGGTAACTCAGGTTTATGTAGGGTTATTGGTAATGTGGTTTTGGCATAGTGGATTTGTTTGGTAGCAGTATGATAAGAGAAGAGGGTGAGGTTTTTGCCCCTTTTTAAAAAATCACCTTTATCTAACTGCGTCCGGAAATGTTCTTTAGTCGGAGAGGGGCAGGGGGGGGGGGCATCCAAAGTTTTTTTTGGGCCCAGGCTTCCTAGTTACACCCCTGAAATAAAACTAGGGTATTATTCAAACCGTTTTGGGGGTGATATTGGTTTTGATTGGCTGTGTTATTTGGTCATTGTATATTTTGTTATTGGGGAAATTTTTGGTCTTGGGATTTTCCTTTTTGGGCAGTAACAGTATAGGGTATTACTTTCATAGGAGTGATTTTGGGTATTTTTTTTTTGGTTTTTTGTTATTGTTACAGTGTTATTGGGCTTTGATATACTGGTTGGTTGAAATTATGTGGTATTATCACTATTTGGTTATAATGTACCTTGTTGCCCCCTCAAGAATAAGATAACATGTCAAATTAAGCCATTTTAGCAAAAACTCCAAAAAAATAAAACCATAAAACAAAAAAAGGCACAATTTTTTTCCCCCCTTCACCCCCAAAAAAATTTTTTTTTTGGGGGGGGAGGGAGGGTTGCAAGAGGGGCAGCACTTTGGGTGTAAACTTTTTTTTTCTTTGGCTCCATTTGAAATGAATTTTCTTCTATTGGACAATTCCTTTTAATAGAAATAATTTTCTGCAGTGCGCTACACTACAGACATCCATCACATCAAGTAAAGAACCTGTTGTTGAAAAGCATTGGTCTGAGAGTAGGGAGACCCCATGCTGAAGTTTTGTACCTAGGCCCACGAGTCTGTAGCTACGCCCCTGGGCACAGCAATGCAGTTCCGGCAATGTATTTTGGGCCTCATTTTTACAGCGTTTGCTGTGTGGTATAAATGATATGATAATTTTAATATGCGGGTTGGTACAATTGTAGTGATATAAATTTTATATAGTTTTTATGTTTTATTACTTTTACAGAATAGAAATGCGTTTGTAAAAAATTGCATTATATGTCGTCATAACTTTTTTATTTTTCTGCACATGGAGCTGAATAAGGGCATGTTTTTGCTTGATGAGCAGCCATTTTCATTGGTGCCATTATGGGGTTTGTATGATGCTTTTATCGCTTTTTATCAATTTTTTTGTGAGGCTGGATGAACAAAATACAGCAATCCTGTTAGCAGGGCCGCCATCCAGGGGGTACAACCGGTACTCCCGTATGGGGCCCGGTGGACTAAGGGGGCCTGCGGCAAGCGGGCCCCCTTATTCCTCACGGCAGAGCGAGGCCCGGCGGCGCGGCCGCCGAACCAGGCACCGCCTGGCCCACAGTGTGGGCCCCGAGTTGCGGGGGCCCCGGAGGCAGTGCCGTCGCTCCCGGGGCCCAGCGCGCATCCGGTCTATGCACGCCCGGGCCCTGCGTCCCGAGCGCCCAGAGACCGCCCCGGAGCTGGGGACTAATGTCCCGACTTCCGGGGCTGCGCGGTGTCAGCGGAGCACAGCGCCACTAGCGCTGCGCTCCACTGTTCTGCCTGGCAGGCTGAATGCATTAGGCCTTCAGCCTGCCAGGCGCCGACCCCTACTGCTGACGTCACTTCCCCCGCGCCGCCTATGCAGGGCGGCAGGAGCCGCGCGCAGCTCGGAGCGGCTAGGACGAGGCTCAGGTAAGTGATTGATTTGTTTTTTTTAATATACTAGCGGGCCCTGACTGCCTATCACTAAAGGGGGTCCCTGGCGCTGCCTATCTCTAAAGGGGGTCCCTGGCGCTGCCTATAACTAAAGGGGGCCCTGGCTGCCTATATCTAAAGGGGGCCCTGGCTGCCTAACATCTAAAGGGGGCCCTGACTCTACCTAACCTCTAAAGGAGGGCCCTGACTCTACCTAACCTCTAAAGGAGGGCCCTGACTCTACCTAACCTCTAAAGGAGAGCCCTGACTCCACCTAACCTCTAAAGGAGGGCCCTGACTCCACCTAACTCTAAAGGAGGGCACATGACTCCACCTAACCTCTAAAGGAGGGCCCTGACCGCCTACAAACTAAAGGGGACTCATGGCTAGGTACCCACCAACCTACCTGGGGCTGGCCTACCAACTTATCCGGCGGGGGTCTACCTACCTAAATAGGGCCTATCTAATTACCGGGACCTTTCCCATTTGCCTACCGATCCTGGTAATATAATTGTTAGGGGAGCAGCCCATAGCTGTAGCATTATCTCCAGGGGGGTTAGTCCTCTCCCCACCCTCCAACCCCTTAGGATACTAGGCCCCTCTAAGTTATGGCTTGTACCCCGCTCTCCACCCCTGGGAAGTTTGTACAGAGGTGGGAATAGGTAAAGAAATGCTTGAAAATTGAGGATTCTAAGATATTTGTGTGTAATTTCTGCAGGGATGAGTTGTGGCCGGACAAGTCATCATGGCGGTGTGGAACGGATGCAGAAGAAAAGGGAATAAGAACGACTCATGAGAGAAGAGAACGACTCCTCAGATATGACATCTACGGTGAGTTCCTGATTTTCAGGGGTTATTTTGCTTCTAAATTGGATCAGTGCTGTATTCACTGTAATGTGATGTGACCTGAGCTGGTGTCTGACCTCTATGTGGTCTCTATGTGGCGGTGTTGTAGGTTATAGCTGAGCTGGTGTCTGACTCTCTATTGTGGTCTCTATGTGGCGGTGTTGTAGGTTATACCTGAGCTGGTGTTAGGAGGTACACTTACTTTCTTGCTGGTGTTTATTTTAGAAGGTGGTGAGGTGCGTGACCAAGGGAAACATGGAGGGGGGATATTGTATGTGGGTGGAGGGGGATATTGTATGTGGGTGTAGGGGGATATTGTATGTGGGTGGAGGGAGATATTGTATGTGGGTGGAGGGGGATATTGTATGTGGGTGGAGGGAGATATTGTATGTGGGGGGAGGGGGATATTGTATGTGGGGGGAGGGGGATATTGTTATGTGGGTGGAGGGAGATATTGTATGTGGGTGGAGGGGATATTGTATGTGGGTGGAGGGGATATGGATGGAGCTATTTAGCCATGTGTCTATGATGTGAGACACAGACGGAAGTTTGACTCACTTGCTATTGTACTACACAATACAGTTCTTTTTTGCACACTGTATTATGTGGTAAAATGGGCGCATTTTTTGTCCTGGGGGGCCGTTTTTTGCTGGGTGGCGGGGGGTGGGGGGGATCGGGTTTTCTGGGGGCCGGGGTTCACGGAGGGGGGCCCAGGTGCTTCAGCTGTATGGGGCCCTGAAATTTCTGTTGGCGGCCCTGCCTGTTAGTGTTTTTTATTATTTAAAGCGGTCACCATGTGATGTAAAAGACATGCTAGCTTTACTCAGCAGGTCGATACGATTACAGCGATACCCAACTTGTATTTTTTTTTATGTTTTACTGCTTTTACACAATAAAAACACCTTCATTCAAAAGGGGAAAACACTTTTTTTTGCATCCCCATAATCTAGACCCCCAAAACTTTTTTTTTTTTTTGTGTATGGAGGTTAGCGCTTGTTTTTTGGGGGGGGAAAACTTTTTTGGGTAAATTTTTGGGGGGGCAGAGGTATTTTTGTTTGCTTTTAAACCCTTTTTTGGAAGGCAAGGTAAAAAAGTACGCACCCTAGTAGTTTTTTTTTCATTTTTAAACAGCACTCCCTTACATATATCGACATTATTTTATCTGTGGTCAATAAAAATTACACAAAACCCCAAATTTATATTTTTAAATTTTTTAAAGTGTTTAAAAAAAAAAAAAATGTTTTATTGTGTAAAAAATATTTAGCATCTCTACTCTGATACCCAAATTTTATTTTTCCTATAAAGACCCTTGAAAGGGGGTTTTTGCAAACAACTGAAATTTTCATTGGTACTGTTTTGTCGTTTATATGACTTTAAATTTTTAACACGACAGATTTATAGGCTAGGTTGTTTCACACGTGGTGTAACCAAACATGAATACTTTTCTATTTTTGATCTTTTTTTGGGATTTAATGTTGGTAAAGGGGAAAAAAGAGAGGTGTGTGTGTGTTTATTTTATTTTTTTGTTTTACTTTTTTTACTTTTCCACGTTATTTTTTTACTTGTCCCCACAGAGGACTTGTATCAGTGATCTGCAGCTCACTGTTACAATGCATAGCAGTACTGCTATGCATTGTAATTGCCAATCACCCTCCCTGTAAGGAAGTACAGGTTCATCTAAGGTCAGTAAGCGGTTAGTATTGCCCCTACCTTGAATGTTCTTTTTCTGACCATATCTGAATAATCTTTTAACTCCTTTAATGCTATCAATTCCCCTCTACTTAAGTTTAAAAAAAAAAATAATAATTCTGAGTTTTTTCTGAAAGCCCTTTTAGATATCTTTCTATTAATTCTTGAAATGCATCTAATACTGGTGGCCAAAACTGTGTAGTATAAAATGTTTTAATTTTTTTTACTTCAAATTTTACGTTGATATTTTTAATCTTCATTTAAATTTACTTTAAAAGGGGTCGAAGTCTATTTTACGAAAAATTTTCCTAAAAGATAGATATTGATATTGTGTGCCCTCTATAATATCTATTTCATCACTACCAGACATGTCATTTACATATCCTCCTTCTACCGCTCCTATGTTTTCAAAATGTTTGCTTAGTGTGATATTTCGAACAAACTCTCAATGTTTTAAACACATTCAAATTATTTGTTGTTGAGAAATTAAGTCCTTTTGAAAGCAGAGATAGCTGCGCACTTGACAAGATGTAACTAGATATATTGTACACCGGGATTAGTGTCTCCCAGTCATGATACAAAATAAATGGATGAGATTTTGTTTCACAAGGCAGAAAAAAATACTGATGACATGATGTATTAGTTTTTTGAATTGTGAGGCTCAAAGATTGAAATATAATTCTCTGAGATATCTGTAACGGCTGTAGTAGTGAATCCTCTGGACCACCGCAGGCGATGATATAAGCTGCACCAGAAAGCCGAGTCTAAGGGGCTGCTGGTTTTTACCAGCGTGGGATGGTCTTGCTGCAGCAGGCGACCTCCAAGTTGCTACCGGTGCGACTTGCCGGCGGTGGCGGCCGAGGTGTAGCGTGGTAAAAAATCGTAAAGCAGGCTCGTAGTCAGGAACAGGCAGGAAGGTCAGGAAAGAAAGCAAAGGTTCGTGGTTGAGGGACGGAGGCAACAGGTACAGTACATGGTACAACAGGAAACTAGCACAGGAAACACTTTCTTGCAAGGCACAACTCATTTTTGATCTGGCAGGATGGGGCAGGATCAAATAGGTCAGCGGCCGGTGATACCAATTACCGCTGACCCTTTAAATTTAACAGAGCTGGCGGCGCACGTGCCCTAGGGAGCGGGTACATGCTTGCTGGCCAGCAGAGACATCACAGGGAGTGTGGAGAGTTGAGTAGCTGCAGCCAGGAACTAGGCTGCAAGTATGCCCACAGCCTGAAATGCGGGTCACGGTGCAACTCGCAGATTCCACAGGAGAGAAACGGTGCACCCGTGACAATATATCATTGAAATGTTACCATCATGTCAGTCTCTAATTGTTTGAAGCTTTTTCTATCTTACATTAATTGCTGTGTGAACCTAATGGACGCAATCAGCATAAGATCATTATCTAAGTTGCTTTAGATATTTTGGCTTGAGATGTTACTTTTGAATTACCAGATGTTTTGTGGCTATAAAATTATGTATGTCTACTTAGACTGATGTCATAAAATAATTGAGATTGTCTGAATATAAAAGTATTGATTGGAAGAGAGATGTTCACTTTTCTTACAGTTTTTGACTTTCAAAAGCAATCACAAAATACTCCATAAACTATATAGTGGATAAATATAAAGGAACCATAAATACCCAGCAGTGTGACACTTGACGATAGTCCGTATTTCTTAATGAATTGGTGCTAAAATCTGATAGAAATATAAAAATACTTACGGCAGAATCTCACCATATGGTGAATATATATAGCAGAAAAAAATAGATTGATATAGCTCACTTTTCAGTTGTGAATAGAACGCAGTGATCTCTTCAAAAGTCAGTCCTGGTGCATGGAAAACTTTAGAGGACACACGTTGTTAATTGCTAAGTGGTAGCAAAGGGAGAATTCAGCATCCAGGAAAAAAGGTGCTAAAGTCAAAAAACTTTAATCAAAACTATTAAAACATGTTGAAAAAGAAAAGAATAGTGGCCATCAGGATCACTTCTGACACGTTTCAAGTGCACTATGACTAAGAGCGTTAGAGCTCGAAATGCATCAAAAGTGATACACATGGTCAATCTAGTCTACACCTATATTATTTCCTTGTTATTTTTATCTTAGAATAGATACATGTTTATCCAAGGCATATTCATCTTCTGACTGTTCACTTTAGAACCACATCTGCTCTGATAGCGCAACAGGAAAAGATAGACAGTGAGCTCTAGCACTAGGCACCTCAAAGCTGTCCCTACTTGCCAGCCTGACCCTAGTTAGTCATCAACAACTGGATGATGGTCTCTTCACTAGTTACAAGATGGGGAAATACAATACAGAATAATTGGGTAGCAATGGGTCAAACCGGAGATAGCAAATACGTACAGAGACGGCAGACAAAATGCGGAGGTCAGAAGGATAGGCAAAGGGATCGGAAAAACGAGCAGTACAAAAAAATATGCAATGCAAGCTCAAGCCAAAAGAGACTATCACAAGCAAAGTCCCAGAGACTAAGTGGTCTACTTAAGTGATGTCAATGTCCCAGTACATGGTGTGATTGGACTGGCCCTCTGACATTCAACCACATAGAACTCAGGGTGGCAAGGAAGAAGAACGAGTGGTGAAGACAAATGTCAATCGCCACTCAGCCTAAACAATCTGCAGCCCATCACTAGGACTACCATGGCCTGTATGAATATAAAAATATCTTTATTTAATGAAAATGTTCAACTGCACTGCATCAATAAATTCAGAATCACAATATGTCCTAAATGAAGTATGTAAGAGATGATCATAAAGATAGTGTAATAGAGAAATGTGGATATATCTTACCCCTAAACAACCGCCCCAGTCACTAGATGGACATAGTCCCAATGCACGTTTCGCATAGGCTTCCTCTGAGGACCTGTGTAAGACTGACTGACCTAACCTATTTATAAGAAACCACTAGTTCCTGTTGCACCTGTGCAACTAATTAAGAAACAGAGGGATATAGGACTACATAAAAAATGACCCCTAAACTCCTGACTAAGAAATGTGGGCAGAGGACTGCACAGAGACCTGAACAGGCACAGTCATAACAGTACCCCCATTTTTATGAGGAGCCTCTGGACCCCCAATAAACATACCAGGCTTGGAAGGGTTCTGGCGATGGTAAAGCTTGATGAGATGTGGGGCATGGATATACCTGCCAGGGACACACGTCCGCTTCTCAGGACCATAACCCTTTCAATGACCGACTTACTAAATGGAATTCTGGACCAGAATTGAATCCAGAATTTTTTCTACGTCAAATTTTAACTCACCCTGGACAACAACTGGTGCTGGTGGGCTAGGCAGGGGTAACACAGGAGGAACATACTTCTTCAGCAGAGATTTGTGAAAACATTATGGGCAACGCGTATGAACAGGGCTGCGGCAGTTTTCTGGTGTACTTTGAGCAAAAAAAATGTATGAACAGGCGCACTCCAAACTGGCGTGATAAGTGTCATTGTAATGTGCCAAAGACATTTTTTAATGCTCCAAAGATTTGGACACATTCTGGGGGCGTGTCGCACCACATTCGTAGGATTAAACACATTTATGAATATGGGACACCAAACCTAGGTGCATTACAGTTAGAATAGCCAGACCAGGTTAAAGATGGTCTGACTAAGCCTGAGTTGCCATAGTGGCACTACAATACACCTGTCCCGGATGCCCCTGCGACCCTCGTCCTGGGTCGCAGGCGCATCCGTGCCCCGCTGCCGAGCTGCGCTGCGACCCACATGTCGGGTCGCGGGTGCGCTCGGTCCCCCGTCTGTCCCACAAGTCACTTACCCGATCACGCTCCTGATTCTGCCTCTATCCCGCGGCACCGCCTCCCCGCTCCCTAGGGCGAGTGCCAGTGCACCGGTAATTGGTTATTGCCGGTCACTGCCCCTATTTAAGCTAGCCCCGTCCTGGTGTCCTTGCCGGATCTTTAGTGCCATTAGCCTATTGAGAAAGCGTTCCTAAAGCCTTGTTCTGATTACCGTGTACCGAACCGTTTGCCTCCGTCCTTCGACCACGAATCTTGCCGCCTGCCCTGACCTTCTGCCTGTCCACGACCTCGAACCATAGCCGCCTGCCCTGACCTTCTGCCTGTCCCCGACTACGAGCCTGCCTGACGATTTTGTACCACGTTATACCTCGGCTGCCTCCGCAAGCAAGTCACGTCAGGGGTAGCGACCTGGTAGACTCCCACCACAGCAAGTCCATCCCGCTTTGCGGCAGGCTCTAGTGAAAACCGGGACCTACTTAGATTCCGCTCCCTGGCGTGGCTTACGCCATCGCTTGCGGTGGTCCAGTGGATCCACTACTGCAGACCGTGACAGTAAGATCCGGCCATGGATCCCGCCAAGGTATCTTTACCGAGCGTCGCCAACATCACCACCGTCGTGGTCAAGCAATCTCAACAGATTGCGCAGCAAGCGCAGCTGCTCGATCCGCTTTCCATTATGGTGCAGCAGCTCGTCGCCACTCAGCAACGGCAGTCGGCTACAGTGGTCTCTCCCATGGTTGTCGCTCCAGTCGGTCCTAAACTCCAGTTGTCCATGCCGACAAAGTTTGACGGGGACCCCAAGGCCTCCAGGGGCTTCATCACCCAGTGCTTCCTTCACGTGGAACTTATGGCTGGTCAGTTCCCTTCAGAAAGATCCAAGGTGGCCTTCGTGTTCAGTCTTCTCTCTGGAAAAGCCCTGGCCTGGGCGACTCCCCTCTGGGACCGAGGCGATCCGGTCACTGCGGACCTAGCTACTTTCCTACAGGAGTTTCGCAGTGTCTTTGAAGATCCTGCCTGCGCTTCGTCTGCTGAAACCGCCCTGTTGAACCTGCAGCAAGGGAACTCCTCCGTAGGTGACTACTCCGTGCAATTCCGCACACTAGCATCGGAGTTGGCTTGGAACGATGCTGTATTGTGCGCCACATTCAAGAAAGGCCTCTCTAGCCAGATTAAGGATGCCCTCTCCACCCGGGATCCGCCATCTTCATTATGTGAGCTCATCCATCTGGCAACCCGGATTGATATCCATTTCACAGAGAGATGTGAGGAGCTCCGCCGGGAGGAGGATCCGGTCTGAACCCGTCGTCTACCCAGTCTTGCGCCGGTGTTTCTACGGCCTCCACTGCCTCCTTCCCAGTCAGCCATGGAAGAGCCAAGCAAGTGGATAGAGCCCACCTGACTCCGCAGGAACTTGACCGACGGCGTAAGGAGAACCGATGTCTCTACTGCGGCAGCCCTGAACATCTCCTCAGGGGTTGCCTGCTCCATCCACGGAGTCCGGGAGAACGAGCGCACCTAGGCTACATGGGAGAGGCGTCCCTAGGGATGTGCAGTTCATCTCATTGTCTGAACATACCCGTCCTGGTCAGCACTGAAACTGGGATCCACTTTCAAGCTTCAGTGTTCTTGGACTCCGGTTCGGCTGGAAATTTCTTGGACACTGCCTTGCTGTCTCAACACAATATCCCCGTGGTTCCCCTGGAGAAACCTCTGGCCATCTCCTCCATCAGTGGGGAGACCCTCAGCGATCCAGTCCGTTACCGTACTGAGCCTTTGTCCCTTCAAGTGGGGGCACTTCATAAGGAGAGACTTTCGTTTTATGTGTTACCCCGGTCTTCCTCGTCCATCCTTCTGGGCCTTCCGTGGCTGCAACGCCATTCTCCGGTACTCAACTGGCAGACGGGCGAAGTCCTGCGATGGGGACCAGAATGTCGGTCTCGCTGTTTGGTGGCACCTCGCCCGGTGCTTACCGCTTCTCCTGTGTCGTCCAAGCCTCTAGCGGGTCTTCCCGCTCAGTATCAAGAGTATGCTGACATCTTCTCTGAGAAGCAAGCCGAGTCCCTGCCTCCTCATCGTCCCTATGACTGTCCTATTGACCTTCTGCCCGGAACATCTCCTCCACGGGGCAGGGTCTACCCTCTGTCTGTGCCGGAGTCCTTGGCGATGTCCGCCTACATCAAGGAGAATCTCCAGAAGGGGTTTATCCGGAAGTCCTCCTCTCTTGCTGGTGCCGGGTTCTTTTTCGTAACAAAGAAGGATGGAACCCTGCATCCATGTATCGATTACCATGGTCTCAACAAAATCACCATAAAGAATCGATACCCCTTGCCGCTGATTACCGAGCTTTTTGACCAGCTCCGCGGAGCCAAGATTTTCTCCAAACTGGACCTACGTGGAGCCTATAACCTGATTCGAATTCGTGAGGGAGACGAGTGGAAGACGGCCTTCAACACTCGTGATGGGCACTTTGAGTACCTGGTCATGCCCTTTGGTCTGTGCAATGCTCCTGCAGTTTTCCAGGAGTTCGTCAACGACATATTCCGGGACCTCCTGTATTCCTGTGTCGTTGTCTATCTGGACGACATTCTAATCTTTTCCCCCGATCCGGAATCCCACGTCAGCCATGTACGTCAGGTCCTTCAGCCTTTGAGATCTAACCGCCTCTACGCCAAACTCGAAAATTTTTTGTTCCTCACAAACCCTTCCGTTCCTCGGCTACATTATTTGGACAAGGGCCAAGATGGATCTGCCAAATTGTTGCTGTTTCGGGCCAAGCCCAATGGGCTCCGAGATACAAAGGTTTCGGGGGCTTCGAATATTTAAAAGTTGTGCCCCACTTCATTCATGGTGCCCTATTGTGGTTTAAACCCAAAAAAGGAGTAATCCTGGTTGTGGCCCCCAGTGCGGAAAAGTTTTCCCTCAAGCTGAAGTTGCATTGCCTTGCCCCGGTACTACATGACCGGAGCAAAAAACCCCTTCTTCTTGGAAGGGCTCTCGGGGGGCCCGGAGCTGTACTTTTTAAAAGGCCCAAAGGAAAAAACCTAATGCATTTTTTTTAAAAAACCCTTTCGTTGTGAGGAAATTTTCTATCGGAGACCGGAAAATTTGTGGCCATCAAAAAACCCTAGAAAAATGGCGTTTTTTGGGAGGGGGACGCCCCCGGTCAATTTTTCACCGCCCAAAAAAACCCCTATCCCTTTTCCAGGGCCCGATCAAAACCCGCCCCAGGCCGTGGTCTCTATTCTTTTCCGGTTAACTTTTTATTCTTTTCGGAGAGAAAAACGTAAAGGCGATGCCCTCTCCCGTCCCCTCGGGTTTTGGTAGGAGACGAACTGACCCGGCATTTATTCCCCCAAAAGGTAACTCTGCGCCCCTAGAATTGAGTGTATTCCTGGGAAGATTATGTGCGCCGGCTCTACGAAGAAAAATACTACAGGGGGGCCCATTGCTCTCGGTGGAGGAACCCGGGGGGGTAAGAAATTGTTTTTATCCCCCGTTTTATTGGTGGCCCCTCGGGCCCAAAAGGTTGTGGAATTTGTGGGTCGGGCACCTGTGTCCCCGCAAAAAGTCCCCCCTTTTTCAACCCCGGGCAGGTCTCCCTGCAGCCATGCTTTTCCGATTGTCCCTGGCCCACGGGGCCATGGATTTTATTAGGCCTCTGCCTTTCTGGTAATACCGTGATTGGGTAGTCACAGTGTTTTTTAAAATGTCCATTTTGTTCTCTCCCTGGTTCCCCTCCCCCCCTCTTTTGGGCCCAGCGTATTTTTCCCGTATTTTTCGCTACATGGCGCCCCCCATATTGTTTCTGCTCGGGGGGTTCAATTTGTTTCAAGGTTTGGCGTCCCTTTGTAACCAGTTAAAAGTAAAATTGGATTTCCCCTGGGCCTTCCCTAAAACCAAGGGCAGGTGGAGAGGGTTAACCAGTACTGGGCGCCTATCTGCGGCATTTGTTTTGTCTCAGGGGACTGGGCTAATTTTTTCCCCTGGGAGAATTTTCCTTAATTGTTAGACTCCGGTTGCCGCTCCCTCCCCCTTTTTCATTGTTACGGGCGACATCCCCCCCCCCCCTTCCCCCTCTGTCCCCTCGGAGGTCCCGGTGGGGAAATTTAGTCCAAACTCCCCCTTTTGGAACCAGAAGCCAATCTCTCCCCCAGGTTTCCCGCTGTAACAAAATACAAGCTGACAAAAGCGAAGACCCCCCCCCCATTTTCTTCCGGGTGACAAGGTGTGGTTGTCGGCAAAGTTATTCGCCTCAAAATCCTGGTTTTAAGCTTGGCCCCCGGTTTTGGGACCTTTCGGGTGCTGAAAGCCAAAACCCCCAGTGGCCTACAAGCCCGCCTGCCCCCCACTAGAGGGTCCCAAACTCCTTCCTGTCTTCTTCTGAAGGGTATCCTAAATGTTTTCTCGGAAAGATGTTCCCCCACTCGGAGGTGATGCACAATGTCTTACGTAAAGGAAATTCGGGACTGAAAACATTCGGGGAAAAGTGCCTGTTCTCTTGAGGGAAAGGGGGCGGGCCCCAAAGAAAGGTTGGGAACCCAGAGGACAATACCCTTGACGTAATGTTATCGGAGATTCCTTCGGGCCAGAAAGAGGGGGATTCAAAGGGGGGGTGTCACGGAGCCCTTGCCCCTCGCCCCGGGTCGCAGGGTCCGTGCCCCTGCTGAGGGGCCCTGCCCCCCAATGTGGGTTGGGGTGCGTCGGCCCCGTCTGCCCCAAAAGTCCTTACCCGACCACGCTTGATTTGCCTCTGTCCCGCGGCGCCCCGCCCGCCCCTGGGCCGCGCTTTCCGGCAGTGTTAAATTTAAAGGGCAGTGCACTGATAATTGGTTATTGCGGTACTGCCCTATTTAAACCCCCCCCCTTCCTGGTGTCCTTGCGGGTCTTTAGTGCCCTTAGCCTATTGAGAAGGTTCCTAAAACCTTTTTCTGAATTACCGGTACCGAACCCTTTGCCTCCCTCTTTTGCCACGAACTTGGTGCCGACCTTCTGCCTGTCCACAACCTCGAACCATAGCCGCCGCCCCGACCTTCGCGTCCCCCATAGAGGCTGCCCGCGATTTTGTACAAGTTTTACCCCGGCTGCCTCCGCAAGCAAGTTATGCAGGTGGGGAGCGACCTGGTAGACTCCACCACAGCAAGTCCTCCCGCTTTGCGGGGAGCTCTGGGGTAAAAACCGGGGGCCCACTTAGATTGTCCCTGGGGTGGTTCGGTGGGCCCGTGTATCCCCTATGAGACATGACAAACCTGTTGTATGAACTGCAGAAAAACAGGGTTTATCATTTGGAGCATTTTACACCCTCTTAAAGCTATTTGAAATGGCCTGTCAGGAAAGGGTTATAAATGTCACCCTTATATTGAAAATCTAGGTAGTTTAGCCCGAAAAAGACTGGTTAATCTTTTTAATATGGTAGGGACCAAAGAAACACATAGCAAATTTCCCTGAGATAACCTTAAGGCACAGGTTCTTCATTGATAACCCAAAACCGTCCCCAAAAAATAATCAGGATTACAGACAGTTATTGTTGGGTAACATTTTGGTTTTCTTGAGCTGTTTACCGGTTTAAGGGGTGGGCCCGATCGCATGTTTGTAGGAATTCGGCGAAGGTTTTTTGGGACTTTTGACACAAGAGAGAAACGAGGGTTAAAAACCCTGTTGCAGAATGTCGACGTTTGTGGAATTTTACTTATTGTTAATGAACTTATGTTACAGTTAAAAAAATGCCCCATTTTCGTGGGTATAGAAAAAACTTTAAAAAATGTTCTAGAGTTTAAATTTCCCTTTCCCGTTGAGTTTTCTCTTCATTTTCCTCCTCATTTCATCCAGAAACTAATGGACAACCACCCACAGAATTCCTTCCAAAACCTAATACAAATGGGGCCCCTTTATCAGAAGAATTTTTTTCGGAATGTGGTGACGTTTATAATAAAAAAGAGGGCAAAAAAAATTAGCCTCTTTTGGTAACTAGGGGAAACTAAAACTTTTTTTATAGGCAAGAGATGGCACATCTTGGAGAATCTATCAGCAATTACCCAGATACGTTTACCTTGGAATGGCAAATCGGTAATAAAGTCCATGGGAAGATCGGTCCATGGTTATTTGGGAAGAGAAAGTGGATGGAGAAGCCCCTTGGTTAACTTCCTGGGGACATTCATCCTGGCACATACCTCACAGGCTGACACAAATTTATCAACATCTTGATACCTCAAAGGCTACCAGTAAAAACCTCGCCCAAAAGTATTTAGTACCAGAAAAAACCGGGATGTCCTGTAATACAGAAAATGTGAAACTCCCCAAAAAACCCTAAGGCACAAACAATCTATCCACATAAGTGCTACTAGGTGCCAGATCTTGAGAATTAGCAATAGCTGTAGCAGGATCGTGAGCAATGGTTGTGATTGCAACCCCATGGTACAAGATTTTTTTAGGAACAGCCTCGGAAGCATTTTCCGGTACAAAAACTACTGATAAACCGTCGCCCTTTAAATTTTGGTGGGACACTGGGTAACTGAGAGGAATACTGGAGAAAATAAGGGCCCCATTTAACCAATTCCTCTCTACTCCAGTCCAAGACGGGGTTATGAATACGTAAACAAGGGAGGCCCAAAATAATATTTGATGACAAATCGTCCATGACAAAAAAAAAACTAAAAACTCAGAATGGGGAGAGCCAACTTGCAAATACAACTGGGATTTTTTTTAAGTAGATCCTCCCTCCTACCAATGGGGTAAAGTCAGCCCCTCATAACAGAAAAAGGATGATCCAGCTTCACTAAACCTGGCAGCTACCCTGGAATCAAGGGCTTGCCCATATATAGACTTAGAATAAAAAAACAAAGAACGCCGGCAAATATAGTTTAGAAATGCACACAGAAAATACATGGATGTCTGAGTGGCTCCTCTGACTACCACTCAGGAACTGGAGTTTTTCTGTTTGGGACCTGTGTTTGGTGGGGCAGTTCTGAAGAAAATGACCAGATTTGCCAGAGTACAGACACAGGGTGTTTTTCATGTGGTACTCCCTCCTGGTAATAACGTGTCAATGGCTTCAAGTTGCATAGACTCCTCTCTCTTTCTCAAGGTTGGTGAAATGGTAAGTATCAGATTTCTTAGGGGAGGAACAAGACGACACAAAAAACACAGATGGGTGGTTGGCTTCTAATGTTTCCTTTCTCTTCTCTCAGAGCCTGCATTCAATGCTGACCGCGAGAGACCGCGAGATCCTGCTCTAATGTATTGTGGTTGGAGTGGCTTACCCAGACGTCTTTAACGGCATAAGATTTTTTCAGTTTTGTCTGAAGAGAGCTTTTAATGCTGGGTAACACCATCCAGCAGTCATGCACCACTTGTGGAACTCGGTACAGTATTCCTCAGCTGAGTTTCCATAATATGAGTCCCGGGGACTGAAAAAATCGGTCCAAAGAACTCCACTCTGGAGCGGTGCGGGGAAGTTTGAGGGCCCAATCCTGAGAATCACCTTGTAAAGAGGAGACTACTATATAACAGCTGTAACGGGTTGCGCCGCGGTCCGGGCCATGGACCGCGGTCGCACCCGCGTTCCCCATAATGGGTCCCCGGCAGGGACGGGGGGCGCCGCGGGCCGCACGGCCGGCCGCGGCACCACCCATTCCATCCACTCACCTAGCCTCGCTCCTGTCCGGTCCTCGTCCCCTGCCGGCCGGAATGTGCATGCGCGCCCCCTAGCGCGCGCGCGCGCTCGTCCTTGTGAATTTAAAGGGACAGTGCGCCGGTAATTGGGTAATTACCGGGCGCTGTTCCTATATAAGTGTTGCACCCACGTCACTTCCCTGCTGGATCTATGTTGCCCCGAGCCTTGGAGAAAGCGTTCCTTAAAGTGTATTCCTGCTTTACCGTGTACCAGACCTCTCGCTACGTTTCCCGACTCTGAACCTCTGCCGCCTACCCTGACCTACCTGCCTGTCCACGACCACGAACCATTGCCGCCTGCCCTGACCTTCTGCCTGCCCACGACTACGATTCTCGGACTACAATTCTGTACCGCGCTGCACCTCGGCCGCCATCGCAAGCAAGTCACGTCAGGGGGGGACGACCTGGTAGCCTCATGCCGCAGCAAGTCCATCCCGCTTTGCGGCGGGCTCTGGTGAAAACCGGGGGCTACTTAGATTCCGTTCCCTGGCTGTGGTTAAAACTATCATCGCTTTTCGGTGGTCCAGCGGATCCACTTACACCAG